>RCIC01000043.1:600000-894650 GCA_018883505.1 Ceratosolen fusciceps
CTTTATACTCTTATTAATATATAAATTTAAATAAAATTGTAGTATCTAAATTTTTAAATTATATCTGTTACTGACTGCGGGAAGGGGGCGTACTGGACGGTGCTGGCGGGCGGCGTGAAAGCCGGTCTCGCGTTCTACAGGCGAAGGAGGAACGGCGAGGGAGGCGAGCATGCTCTCGAATTCCCGGCCCTTCAACTGAACGAGGGGTGGCGCGGGGGGAGAGCATGCCCCACGACTCAACAAACGTACGGCGCGGGAGGAGAGGACGCTCCCAAATTCCCGGCCCCTCCCACAGGTGAGGGGTGGCGGGGGGGGGCGCACTCCCTGGCTCAACGAAGAAGCAACAGAGGAGGGAGGGATGGCTGCTCCCGAATTCCCGGCCCCTTCCCCGTGGGGAAGGGGCGGGGGGGGCACACTCCCAACGAAAGAATGCGGAGACGGCGAAAGCGCAGCGCGTCAGCACCGGGGGGGGTGACAGGGGGGAGCAGAAAGTCCGTGAGGCCCGGAAAAGCAAGCGAACCCGGAAGGAGGGGGTACCTCCCCTGATCCGGAAGGAATACGCGACGAGGGATTGGCGGAAAAAGAGAAAGTAAGGAGTTTTTTCCGGGAGGGGAAAGTGACGCCGAGGAAAAATCAGTTAGTTCCTTCCGAGCCCTAGCCAGGAAGAAGCATCGCGCTTACAATAATTGCAAAAAGCCTCTCCGAATATAATAGACGCGCGAAAGGTCGGCGAGCAACGAACGAAGCGAGGAGGACGAGCGCCCAAGGCAGAACCGCGAGCCGAGAAGTTCCGCGGGCGAGTGAGGTACGAGGGACACACGAGAGAGTGTCGATCGGGCCCCGCACACCTGAGGCGACGCTGCCGCGCACGGGGGAAAAGGGCGAAACGCAGCACGGGCGCGAGGAACCGCGAGGCAACGCCGCATCGGGGGAACGGGCGCAGTGTGGGTGGCAAGGAGGGGGCGGTTGCGACGCCACTCGAGGACGCGTCGTCCGCCATCTTGGCGACGCCGAGCAGCGTCGCTGACGTCAGGACGGATTCGCCAGCCGCTAGAGTGAGGGCACGTGACGTCACCAGTGGCGTCACTATCTAGCTGACACGCCGCCGCAGCCTAGGAGAGCAAGCGCTACAGCAGGCACGAGGCGCACCCCGCAGCTGACGCCGCGCAACTGAAGGCGAAGCGAGCTGCGCGAGGAGAGGAGAGGCGACGGCGCGTGACAGATGACGCGCGAGCCACGCCATCTTGCCTGGAAGGCGCGCGCGGCGCCTGCGGCGCATTAGATAGTGCGCACGCGCAGTCACGTTCCCCGAGCGGTGCGTGATTTGAATTTCGAAATTCCCCAGTGTGTATGCAGCGTTCGTCGAGGCGCGGGAAATTCGAATCGACTTAAAATCCCGGATTGAGGAAAGACATTGACACGACACTCTCGGCTCGTGGGGACAAGGTGAAGGCGAAGACGCCCCGTGGAAACCTCCTGGGCGGGACTAGTGTGAGCCCGCTGACCTTTCGGCTTCGGATCGTTTCCGACAAGTCGTTCCTGTATTACCGACGCGTAAATATGTTAACAAATTAAACTGTTCGTGCGAATGAGACTTATACAATAAACCAAAATTGTAAGTGGCTAGATTGTGACGTGACGCCACCAATAGTAGTAAGCGACGGCGGCGAGAGTGCACCTTTGTTTAATAATCCTGTTGTAACAAATATTATAAATAAAGTGAGCGACAGCAAATGAAGACAAGCACCACCCTCCCCATTCCTTGACCGTCCCACCCCTGTGTCATTTATTTACAATATCCATAATGTCCAAATTTATATTTCTAATAATTTAAATTTCCTTTGACAATCTCACTGTGTTCATATTATTTTGAAATTAATGTAGATTTTAAAATTATTAAATATCTTATTTTATAGGTTTTAGGAAGTCAAACAGATTTTAATTTTATGCATAGGGCTTTACCACATGCACGAAATAGAAGATCTATACCTCATGTGCGCAAATTAAAAGTTGATCCACTGGTGAGTACAAAATATACTTCATAATGTAAGTTGAGAAAATTTAATACTAAAAAAATACAAAGAATAATTTGAAATTTTTGAACCTGCAATCGATATTAAAATAATATTTAAATAAAGTAATTTTAAGTAAAATCAAAAGATTTTGTAATATTTTTTTTAAAGGCTGTAACTAAATGACACAGGGGTGGGACGGTCAAGGAATAGGGAGGGCGGTGTTCGATTTGATTCACTGTTTTATTGGTACTATTTCTTACAGGCGGTATTATTAACAATGGCGCACTCTGATCGCCGTCGCGTACAGTTATTGGTGACGTCACGTCACAAACTCGCCGTTTACAATTTTAGTTCATTACACAAATCTCACCCGCGCGAACAATTTATTTCGATTACACATTCACGCGTCGGTAACGCAGGAACGGCTCGTCGGTAACGATCCGATACCGAAAGGTCGGCGGGCTTGCACTGGTTCCGCCTAGGACGTTTCCAAGGGGCGCCTTCGCCTTCACTACGTCCCCGCGAGTCGAGAGTGTCGTGCCGATGTTTCCCTTGGCTTCGTAACTTCGAGCCGATTCAAATTCCCGCGCCTCGACGCATGCTGTGCGCGCGCTGGGGAAATACGAGTTTTGAATCGCGCGCCAATCGGGGAGCGCGACTGCGCGTGCGCACTATCTATCGCGTCGTATGCGCCGCGCGCGCCTTCCAGGCAAGATGGCGTGGCTCGTGCGTCAGCTGTCGCGCGCCGCCGCTGCTCCTCTCCTTGCACGGCTCGCCGCGCCTTCAGTTGCGCGGCGTTAGCTGCGGGGTGCACCTCGTGCTGGCTGCGGCGCTCGCTCTCTCAGGCTGCGGCGGCGCGTCAGCTGGGTGGTGACGCCACTTGTGACGTCACGTACTGCCACTCTGGCTGCTGGCGAGTCCGCTAGACGTCGGCGTCGCCAAGATGGCGGGCGTCGCGTATTCGCGTGGCGTCACTGCCACCCCCTCCTCGCCACTCGCGTCTTGCCCTGCTCCCTCAATGCGGCCCTGCCTCGCGGTTCCTCGCGTTCACTCGCGTCCCCGTTGCTCCCCTCGATTTTCCCCACTGCGCAGCAGCGGCGCCTCGATTGCGAGCTGCTCGCTCAACACTCCCTCGCGAGTTCCTGCACCTCACTCGGCCGCGGACCGTCTCGACTCGCGGTTTTGCCCTGGATGCGCGTCCTTTCCACCTTTCTTGCTGCTCGTCGACCTTTGCGCGCTTATTATATTCGGAGAGGTTTTGTGCGTTCAAATTATTACGAGCACGGCGTTTCTTCCTGGCTAGGGCTTGGAAGCTACTGACTATTTTTTCCTCGGCGTCACTTTCCCCTCCCGGAAAATTCCTCACTTTCTCTTTTTCCGCCAATCCCTCGACGCGTCTTCCTTCCGGAGCGGAGGAGGTAACCCCTTCTTCCGGGTTCGTTCGCTTTCCCGGGCCTTACTCCCTCTCTCCTCCCTCCTTTCACTCCCCCCCGGTGCTGACGCGCTGCGTTTTCGCCGTCTCCGCATCCTTTCGTTGGGAGTGTGCCCCCCCCCCGCGCCACCCCTTCCCCGCGGGGAAGGGGCCGGGAATTCGAGAGCACCCTCTCCTCCTGGTGACGTACGTTTGCTGCGCCAGGGAGTGTGCTCCCCCCCCGCGCCACCCCTTCCCCGCGGGAAGGGGCCGGGAATTCGGGAGCATCCTCTCCTCCCCGTGACGTACGTTTGATGAGTCGTGGGGCATGCTCTCCCCCCGCGCCACCCTTCGTCCTGTGGAAGGGCCGGGAATTCGAGAGCATGCTCGCCTCCCTCGATGTTCCTCGTCCGCCTGTAATGCACGAGACCGGCTTTCGCGCCGCCCGCCAGCACCGTTCAGCACGCCCCCTTCCCGCAGTCAGTAACAAAGGCCTTATGTCACTTACTTTGCACAAGGCAATGTTCATTTCTGCGAGAATTTAAAGAACCTCGAGTTATCTAATTCATATGCAGGATCACTCGCGTATACCTTTTCGTGATCGATTCCTACTCACGCACCTTCTCGTTGATTTATAACTTCTCGCTCGGTTTTCCTCGACTAGTAAATTCGTATTTCGATAGGTTTTTAAGACACCGGGTCCTCCTTGACTAGCGAAAACGAATTACTTTTCCCGCTTCATTAGCCCGGCACGCACATTAACTTTTTTTCTCGAGAGGGGGTAATTCCGCTTTTATTCTTCTCGATCGCCTTTTGTTTTCCGATCACATTCCTTCCTCGTTCATTCGCGGCGCCTCTTTACTTCCCCTTCGGGCCTACCCTCTGGGTACCTCCCTATTCTCTCCTTCCTTCTCCTCTCCAGTGTTCGTCATACTCTGTACGACATTTTCCTCCTTCCTCTGGCTAGGTTACGCCATGTCACTGTGTCCGTCCGTGCTTTTCCCCTCACAGACACACGTCATGCAACCAACAGTCGGCTCGCGGTTCTGCCTTGGACGCTCGTCCTCCTCGCTTCGTTCGCTGCTCGCCGACCTTTCGCGCGTCTATTATATTCGGAGAGGCTTTTTGCAATTATTGTAAGCGCGATGCTTCTTCCTGGCTAGGGCTCGGAAGGAACTAACTGATTTTTCCTCGGCGTCACTTTCCCCTCCCGGAAAAAACTCCTTACTTTCTCTTTTTCCGCCAATCCCTCGTCGCGTATTCCTTCCGGATCAGGGGAGGTACCCCCTCCTTCCGGGTTCGCTTGCTTTTCCGGGCCTCACGGACTTTCTGCTCCCCCCTGTCACCCCCCCCGGTGCTGACGCGCTGCGCTTTCGCCGTCTCCGCATTCTTTCGTTGGGAGTGTGCCCCCCCCCCGCCCCTTCCCCACGGGGAAGGGGCCGGGAATTCGGGAGCAGCCATCCCTCCCTCCTCTGTTGCTTCTTCGTTGAGCCGGGGAGTGCCCCCCCCGCCACCCCTCACCTGTGGGAGGGGCCGGGAATTTGGGAGCGTCCTCTCCTCCCCGCACCGTACGTTTGTTGAGCCAGGGAGTGCGCCCCCCCCCGCGCCACCCCTCATCTGTGGGAGGGACCGGGAATTCGGGAGCGTCCTCTCCTCCCGCGCCGTACGTTTGTTGAGTCGTGGGGCATGCTCTCCCCCCGCGCCACCCCTCGTTCAGTTGAAGGGCCGGGAATTCGAGAGCATGCTCGCCTCCCTCGCCGTTCCTCCTTCGCCTGTAAAACGCGAGACCGGCTTTCGCGCCGCCCGCCAGCACCGTCCAGTACGCCCCCTTCCCGCAGTCAGTAACAGTAATATTTATTAAATACATTAATACTATTAAGTTTTTAAATATATATATACATATATATAAATATTAATACTTTTTTAAATGATGCATATAAATAAATTTATGAATATATAAAATTATTTAATAAATAAAAAGTTGATAAACATTTTCTTACCTAAGTTTTTTATTTCATTAGATACATACAGCAATTCAACAATCAGGTTTCAAACGCGTCAAACGAGGATACAAGCCATTAAATGTAGACAAATTGGTTCCAATTTCGAATGATGCAAAAAAGGTAGATGCCACACTAGTTAGCCGTGATCCAACGGATCCCTTCTTTCAATATCAATGGTATTTAAAAAATACTGGTCAGAATGGGGGTAAACTAAAACTAGATTTGAATGTAGAAGCTGCCTGGGCTCAAGGATTTACTGGAAAAAATGTTACGACGGCTATCATGGATGATGGTGCATATATTTTTTATTAGTTCTATTTTCTGTTATCTAAATTATAAATATATAATCTTGCAATAATTACGATACATTAAGATTACTAATGACTTTATACACATTATTATACTTGTTGCGGTGCTCCTGGTGATAACATTAGACGCGATTACGATATTTGTTAAATTAATGTTTTTCAATAATTGACAAAAGAATAAATACTGAAGTTGACGGTGAAAGAATTATTTATTGCGAATTATGATTTACACTAGATTTCTTTTAACACGTGTCGGCGGACTCCTGTGGTTTTCGCGCTATTCTTGATGAAGGAGGGGGAGTGTACTGACTAGCCTTTTTTTGTCTTAGCTAGTCATTAGGCAATTAGATGGGATGCCGATCGCCATTTATTGGTGGTTAATTGCGTAGATAGACAATAGGTCAAGTCGCGTGTGTATGATTTGTATGTTGCTGTGCAGGTTTTTAAATTTGAAGTATAAAAGATAGCGTCTTGACCATTAAGTTTAAAGGGCAGTTCGCGCTTTAAGAATAATTATAATTCTTTTATAATCGCATCAAGTATTGATTTTATTTTTTATTGAAATTGTTTTCATATTTATACAATAATTTTAAAATTTATATATTAAAAATTATAAGTGTTTGATGTAGAGCACGGTGCTCTCGTTTTTCGCGCGATTTTGTAGGGTCAAGAAATAATTACACTGTTCGGCTTTCCTTCCTTTGCATTTATTATAATTTGCTTTTTATTTAAATGGTGCAGCTATATTTGACCGACGATTCCTCTTCCTGGTCGGGAGCGCCGCGGTGTCGAAGAATGTAGCGCGCGCGTCTTCGCGCTGCTGCGGCGGCCCTCCGGGTCGTGCTTCCCGTGTAGGTCTGAGGTCGAGTATCCTCTCCTGGACACTCTTTCCCCGAAGAATGGGTATGGGGACGCGTCTCTGTCTTGCCCTGGATCCGTCATGTGGGGCGCTTTTCTTCTGACTGCCGCCCACGCTGTCTTCAGGTGGCACGATGACTCAGGACGCCGAGTCCCCGGGGAAAATCCTGGGCCAGCCAATCCAAACCTTGGGGATCGGCATTGCTTCGGGTGGGTGGAAGGAAGGGAAGGGATTTTTGGGATGCGCGTGGCACCAGAGTGGAAGCGCGCGTCCCGCCAAGTGGCGGCGCGCGTCATATTCTTGAAATAATATATTCAATTTTTTATAAATTATTTTTGCAAAATTAATATGAGCAATTTATGTATTTTTTTTCTATTGTAATCTTTTATTAATTAAGTCGAGTAGTATTTGTTTGAATATAAAACAATCAAATCTACCGATCATCCTTCAGTATGTTTTTTGGGGGGATTTTTTGTAATAGGAATAGGGATTCTATTCAGAGGTATTCCCCCACCATTTCTTATTTCTTACCTCATACGTTTGTATTTCACTTCCTTTATTTCAGAGACCTAATTATATTGTAGAAAGATCTTTTGCACGCATTACATTAGTTCATTTACAAAATACTTATTGTTACAATTACTTGTTTTTTTTTACGTTTATGTATATATATATATATATATATATATATATATATTTTTGTAACATATCAATTTTGATAACACAATTTAGAAGGCAATATCTTTGTCTTTAATAATTTTAAATATTTTATTTATAATTTTTGAAATTAATTTTTTTATTTTATTTGTTTAAATATTTTCTTTTTACCTTTGAAACAGATGGTAAGTAATCTTTTCTTTATCGAGTTATAAATCAAAGTATCGTCCTTATTTATTCTTTATTGGAAAAAAAGCCTTCGAATAGCGTGTTTTTCGGAAAGAAAAAGGTCACCGACACGTTTCTTTATAAATCCATTTTATTCATACCTGAATACACAGCTTTGTAGGCTTTCGCTAAGCGGACATTCTATCAAAGAGAACAGCGAACATAAATTTGTTTTTTTTTTCCCACGTTTTGGCGTGGGAGGTGGGAATCAATAGGATGAAGAAAAGGCAGTCTTTTGTTTGTCCAATTAAATATTTATTTATTTAAGTTCTCGAGTCGTCGTCACTTTCCCCGACTTCTATTATTCGCGAGTATCATCACCAACCAGTTTACTATTTAAACGTTTGAATTTCCCGCGAGCTCTGTTGACACAATAGCTCCCGCTCTTACCGACTTCGCCACGTGCCTTGAGTTCTAACCTCACTTGGCGCCAAATTCCGCCAAGATGGCGGAGGCCTGATCTCTCGCGCTGTGACTGCGCTCCCACCTTTCCTTTCAGGCGTCTGGCTGCCGCTGGATGCGACGTTGCTTCGTGGCTCCTCGTGGCTATTCTCAGACACTTTTTCTCCTGATTATTTGCCGGGTTGTGGCAGCGTTGCTTGTGGTGTAGGCGGTTTGTCCGAACGGTGTACTGCTGCTCACTCATGCCCGTACCGATGCGACTCGTGATCTCGCACTCCGGGTACTCTTGCTTCTTACAATTCCGTCCTCTTCAATTTTCTCGTCGATCTCCGCCCGGTTATCTTCGATTCGGTGAGGTGTAATTGCTTGCGATGCTTAAACTCGCTGACCGTTCTGTATGAGGGCTCGAACGATACTGCGCCTCCTTTGCCATCGGCCTCCTACCTCCCCCTGAGAGTGTTCTTCACTTGTTTCTTTTCTTTCCTTCGATTGCCTCCCGCAGTTTTTCTTTCTTCCGACGCGAGCGACCCTCCCCTCTCGTGGTCTTAATTACTTCCAACATTGGTCTCCACCCCTCCTCCCGGTGCCTGGCGCGTTTTTCTCTTGTGTTCTCCCGTATGGGTTTGGGAAGCGTGTACACCACCCCGCGCCGCCTTTTCCCATGCCAGAGGGACCGCGGGCGCGGATGGTAGTCCCAGCTTCCCTCCCCCCGATGCTCCTCCTGTCCCATCAATCTCCTTCCCATTTGGTGGCCGACCAGTTCCTGCGCTCCCGCTTTCACTGTTGGTAACATCCCCCTCCTGCGTTCGATAACAATATTATTGCTATAGCTATTTTTAACACCTACACTATCAGTATTTGCATATTTCGTGAGTTCAAGGGAAGAAGGCTAGTAGAAAAATCTGATTTTTGCTGTATTTAATTATATGAATACTATTTGTTACTCAACGTGAGGATCGCGTGGGATTTGTAGGATGAGGGGGTGGTTACTCTCGGGTTGTAGCCCAATGAGTCCTTTATTGCGTTCGTTGATGACACATTTTATTTACAATAACTATCACGCCCTGACACAGGGGGTGAGATAAGCGTAGGATGAGGGAGGATCTTCTCGTCGTTGCCGACCAATCAATTAATTTATTTTTATTCAGATTGATACACAATCACGTCGGTTCACTTACAGTTATTAACTTATGCGCCAATAAGTCAGGGATGACTCGTCGGTAACTTTTACGTGGTTCGAAACGTCGGCGAGCTTGCAATAATTTCTGCGCCCATTGTCCCGCACGCCGTCTTCGTTTTCACTCTCGCTTGGTTCTACAGCTCGGACACGTCAACGATAAGTTTCCTCGACCAAGCGTGGTAATTCAGCTCGAATCTCTTGCAATTTCCTCGGACGATGCGTGCGTAGTGAACGATTCGAAATTCAAATTTCGCGCGGTTCAAGAGGTGTCTCTGCGCGTGCGCGCTTTCCGCTGTTCGGTACGAATGGCGCGCGCCTCTCGGCTAAGATGGCGCGGCTTGCACCTCAGCTGCCGCTCGCCGCAGCAGCTCCATTCCTCTCGCTGCTAGTCGTTGTCCTCAGTATCGCCGGGTCAGCTGTAGGGCATGCGTCGCTGCTGCGGCGGCCGCTCCTGTTGGCTGCTGCGCTGCGCTAGCTGAGCGTTGACGTTCTTGATGACGTCAAGCGTCGCCAAGATGTCGGTCGAAGCGTTTTCAGATAGCGTCGCTAAGACGACGCCCCCTCCTACCGTCCTGCCGCGCTGCGCCCCCGTATCTTTCGATGCGGCGTGGCCTCGAGCTTCCTCGCGCTTTAACCCTGCCACAGATTCCCTCCTGAATACGGCAACGTCGACCGAGGTGTGGGCTGTCTGGTTGAGACACTTTCTCGACGTCACTCGCGCCTCAATGGCGCGTAAGCGGGCTCGGCTCGCGGCTCGCTTTTTCGTACTCGCCGACTTTCGCGTGTTTACTCTATATTTCGACAGGCATCTCATTATAACAAAATGCGATATGTATGCGTATTATGTTTTCCTTGCGAGGGCCCGGAAAATACCTTTCCGGGTCTGCTTGCTTCTTCCTCCACCTACCCCCCTCTCCCGGGGCCTACTGGCTTCCTGCTTTATCCCACTCTCTCCCACCGGTGCTTGGCGTGCTTTGCTTCATTGTCTCCACGCATTCGGTGCTCCTTGGTTGAGTTGGGAAGTGTGCTCCCAACCCGTGCCGCCCCTCTTGCCGTAGGGACCGGGAATTCGGGCAGCATCCTCTCCTTCTTTTCCTCCTTCAATATGGCGCGAGACCAGCTTCTGCGCCACCCGCCAGCACCGTTTGACACACCCTCTTCCCGCATTCAGTAACACTAATATTAAATATTTTTATATTCTACTAACAGTGAAAAATACTATAATTTGTTACCAAAATAAGGCTTATATCATAAGTTTTTTTTATCGAAACAATGTAAATTATAACATTATAACATCAATATATAATAAATATAAATTATGTAAGAATTAGCTCGGAATATTAATATATAATTTATAAAATTATATTTTACTAATTCTTACATAATATGTGTTATTTCAAATTAATTAATTTTTTTTGTATAAATTAAAACTTTAGGAATCAGATAAAACCTTGTCAAAATAAATTTTTTTTTACAATGTATAAAGTTGTAAATATTTATTAAATCTGAAAAATTATTTTATTTTTGTATTCATTAATCTAAAATAATTAATAACTTTATTTTATTTTGTTGTTTTAGGAGTCGACTATATGCACGCTGACCTTATGTATAATTATGTAAGTATCATTAGATTTTAATTAAAATTTATATACATAAACTTTTTGTTTAATTTAATAATTTAGAAAATTGTATCATGTAAACAAATTAATTTTGCTTTACTTTTGAAAATTCTTAAATTATAACTAAAATTTAAAGAAACCTTGTAGAGATAAATTTCTTTATTATCCACATATAAATTTTACTAACAGTTATTCGAAATTGTACAATATTAGAAATAAGTGTTTTCTAAATATTAGTTCTCTAGACATTCTAGAGTTCTCTAAACTCTACTAGTTTCTAGATATATTAGAGTTCTATACTAGTTCTCTAAATATTATTTATTATATTAAATAATTTGACAATGTAACTTATAATGTAATTCACGTGTAATTAATATATTATGTTCTAATAAGCAACTGATAAAAAATAATAGTATGAATAAAAACACGTCAAGAAATTTGTAGTTATGTCAATTAACCGCGATCACTATGATATTATGTTATTCGATTTTAGTTTTTATACATGTTAAAAAGTAAGGATTTTTTAATTATTTTTAATTTATTGTAAAATGATATTAAGACTACCTATTTGAATATATCTAAAGATATTTGAAATATAGAATAAACTAAGTACTAACTTGCATTTTACAAAATATTTGAAAATATATAAAACTTCATTAAATCTATTGTATCATCTAAAATATACGAAAACAAATGTATGGATAATTTATAGAATATAAAGCTTATGGATGTTACTTTTTTAACACTGTTTTTATACTATTTTATTAAATTGTTTTAAATGTATTGAAGTGCTAAGTAATGAATCAACTGAATAGATCTAGGAAAATACAAAGAGAACGTTATTCGAAGCATTGTTTTGCTTTTCGAAAACTAAATACTGTAATTCATGCTTGGCGTCTGAAGGAATCATGCGGAAATGAAGGTTTTTGTAAAATAAGCGAATGAGTGGATCAGAGTTTATTGTCGGGACATGAATAAAAAAATTTCTTCTCTTATTTGATTTAGCTGATACTCTATATTAACCTGCCTCATTCAAACGTGAGAATAACACGTTACAAAAAATTCTCAGCACAATATTTATAATATATAATATTTTCAATATTATCATTTATAAATATTGTGTAATTTTTATTGGTATTAGTTATAAGTGTTATTAGTTGTAATTTATAAGTATTGTATAATTATAATTTATATATTTAATATATTTATAATAATTTGTTCTTTTTTGGATTAAAACTATGTTTCAAAATTTTATATTAATAACGTCAAAAAAATTTTCCAACTGTAAAACAAGTATTTACATTTAAGCATAAAATAATATCCATTATAATGTCAACATATAATAATAAATTTGGTTTTTTTTAGAACACAAAAGCATCATATGATTTTAGTAGCAACGATCCATATCCTTACCCAAGATATACAGATGATTGGTTTAACAGGTAATATTTCTATCATATTTATTATCAAAGACTTGTGATTTGAAAATAATTAAGTTTTCAGCTTTCAACTAATTTATTAAATAGTAAAAATTAAATTGTTTTGTTTTATAAATATGTAACTGATATATCCAAAGTATGGATAACTTGGATTGGAGCAAGATTTGATGATGATCTTATATAAAAATAATTATATAGAGATTATATAAAGATCTAATATTATATATATAAGCAATATATCCAACAAGCCTTTCAGTTAAACGTGTTAGTGCTTGAGCAATTCACTCAGTCTTAGCAAAGTCTCTCAATAATGATCCCGAGATTTATCGTAATACTGTCCCAGTGTTACAAGCATCTGCCAAAATAATATTAATGAAGAACATTCGCTTTGGAAAACTAATGGTGGTATTATGGCGAAAATAAGAACGTCAACTTGATGAAAGTGCGCGAAATTCACGATAGCGAAGAGAAGTAAAATCGTAATGAATTATGAGAACGTGCGCGATCTCATAATTAGGGAGCTTGAAAAAAGTTGTATGGGAAAAATTTAATATAAATTTTAAAAGTTCGATTACAATCCTGCTGGAAATCGATTCAACGCTGGATTACGAAAACGGCGTGTCCGTAATGTTGAGAGCCCTAAAATAAATTTGTTTGAGACCTGCGCATTAGGATAGGCTAACATGTGTTGGGACTACTCTGCCCCCAGCAGTGTTGGTTCTATAAATTGTCCAAGTATGGGGAACCTCAACGAGAGGTCCCATAAGAAAACCTGAAAGAAAAAGAGTTCAGTCTCCTTTGAAAACAGACAGCCTGCACATTTTTTCCTTGCTGCAAGCGACGAATTATTGGCGCGATCAGGTAATCGTCGTGTTGAGCGAGCGATAGTAAATTGTTGTGTTGAAGTTTAAAGGGCTGCGATTAAAAGGCCCTTGCGATTCATCGGGCGCGTTTAAAACCCAGGTGATTGTATTTTGTTAAAGTAGAAGTGAGTTTCCCCGGGAGAGGTTTTGCATCTCCCGGTGATCGATAATTGGCCAACGAGAGGAACGTCGTGGCGATCAGGGAGACGAGAAGTAAAGGAGTCAAGTAAAATGAAATCCTTGCGGCCAGATAGTCTCCAAGACGTTGGAGATAACCTGGTGTCCGCATCACACATAGGTCGATCACCCAGATCGTCCGGATTGTGTAGAATCCGCGATGAATCGGCACCACGGCGAGGTGTAACGGACCAGCTGGCCGTAAGTAATAATATACTATCAGCGAGAACTCTCCTGCGTGCAATTCCTGCGATACTGGTGAATTTGTCCTCTTTATTCTATTATATTTTGCGTACGAGTATTGGCTTTTTTCCTCCTTCCAAGAGACACGCTTTGAAAAGTATGTATGCAAGTATTAGTCTCCGTTGAAGTGGAGCCGCATTTTCGCTGTTATTGTATGTGAACAACGAGTATGGAAAATTAGTTGCATTGTGTGTATAGTGAAAGGGACGAGTGCAATGTATAAACTACACAACATCACAAGGGGAAAACATTGATTTACACGGGAATTCTAATCTTCCAGCGGTGGATCCACAATTACAACGGTGAATACTTCGAGCCTCTAGGTGGTTCGTGAGACGTTGCAGATGGCTCGGTATTGGTTGGCACTCTGATGAATCGACTGGCTCGAACCTCGATGATTATATACCGGAGACGCATCGATATCACAACAAACAATATTTGTTGCCTTTCTCTCTCTCTCACGTCTTTCTTTTTCCATTCAATACTAAATTAAAATTAACGATATTATTTTACAATATATAATTAATAAATAATAAATTTATAATAAAAATTTCTAATTCTTAATTAAAAATACTATTCAAAATTTATATGTATATGTGTGTACGTATACAATTTATAATAATACTTAAATATAAATGCTAAATATAATAATAAAAAACGGTTTTATATATCTGTTTTTTTAGCCATGGTACGAGGTGTGCGGGAGAAGTCGCTGCAGCACGTGATAATGGTGTTTGTGGAGTAGGAGTTGCTTACGATTCAAAAATTGCTGGGATTCGAATGCTTGACCAACCATACATGACTGATTTAATCGAAGCCAACAGTATGGGTCATGAACCTAATCGTATCGATATATATAGCGCTTCCTGGGGTCCGACGGATGACGGAAAGACTGTTGATGGTCCAAGAAATGCAACAATGAGGGCTATTGTTCGAGGAGTGAACGAGGTAATATATCGATATTATATGCTTTTATTTTACATAACACATACATGTTTTAAAAACCACTACATTAAAAAATTTTAATCTTTATTTGCCTAATAGAAAAATTGTAAAGGGATTTAAACAGTTTTATAAATATAACATAATATTTTATAAAAACAAAAACTATTTCACTATAAGTAGTCTAAGTATTTTTAGTAGTAACCATTATCGTTCAGAATTATATTATCTATATTCGGAAATATTAGTAAAGTAATGATAAAGTATTTTCATAAAAAACTGGCGAACACACAAATTAAATACTAAAAATTTTGTAGTTTTGTTCATTTCTTACAAATAACATATATTAAGAATATTATTATTAACAAAACAGTAAATCTATTATCACTATAGAAGGAAAATATTTCATATCCTAAATTTGATTATAGCTGATAAGACATAAGATAAGACGGTAAGATAAACTGATTTGATCAAACCTTAATATAGCATATAATACAATGTTTGGGAAGGAGGTTCCTTACCACCTAGTGAACTAGGCGTAGGAGTGGAGTCTAAGTTCTAGGAAAACTTAATATTTTCCTCCTAATATTCCTCCTAATGACTCCTAATATTTTGTTACAATGACTTTCTAAGAAGCACGTAAATATTTTTATAACAAATTCTAATTGTATATTATATGTCTTTATGACGTTTCTAGACATGATGAAAATGTAAAAAATCATTATTTAAATTTAATTTTCAAATTGTCAACAATTTGTAATAAATAAAAAACTTAGTTTATAATATTTATTTAGAAAAAACCATTTATTGAAAATCAATAATGTTTTTATTTCTGTTACTTGAGAATAGGAAGCGGGCAGGAATAGGTCGAGTTCAGAGGGAGGAATTAATAATTACGAGTTTTTGGTTTTTGATCCTTTATTGGTAGTTTTATAACAATCGTCGTCGCGTCGGACTTCTCAAGACAATAATGGTGTCGTTGATCCTCCGTGCTGTCCTTTTAACGCCTTCAGATCATTAGGTCGTCGCCTATCCGGCCCCATTCTTCGCCTCGGTTGTTTATTTATTCTTCTTCGTTAAGGAGTCGGCGATGGCCACGTGCTGACCACCTTGCGCGGCTTCAGCCTGGATCCGAGCCTCCTTCGCTCGTTTTCCCAGGCTATAGCCCCTGGTGGCTGGCACAGGCTATAGCCCCTGGCGGCTCGGTCGGGCTATAGCCCCTGGTGGCTGGCACAGGCTATAGCCCCTGGCGGCTCGGTCGGGCTATAGCCCCCGACGGCTGGCACAGGCTATAGCCCCTGGCGGCTCGGGTGGCACAGGCTACAGCCCCTGGCGGCTCGGGTGGATCGTAGTCCATTTGTTATTCTTGTAATTCCGCGCGGTCTTACATTACGCGCGGCGATTTCTCGCAATCTATTCCGCAGATAGAACAAGGGGACATTGTTCCATTGTATATTTCGTGGTCTGTAACAATTTCATTCATTTAATTCTCTAAAATTTATTTGAAATATTTTCTACTGGTCTTGAATTTATACAATATATAATATTTTTCAAAGTCTGCATACTTGCATTAGGTACTTTGCATTTAATTATCCAAATAAATATAATATGCTCTCCGATACAACTTTTATCGTAGTATTTCTAGTAACATTCATCTGTTTTTAAAATAGTAAAGGTAATCTTAATAGTTTAAGATTGCATCCAGAATGTTTGAAGGTACTTGTTGCCGACTGCGGGGGGAGGGAGTACCCAACGGTGCCAGCGCAAGAAGTTAAGCTGGTCTCGCGCTCAACTGTTGGCAGACTTAAGGTGAGGAGGAAGTGCGGAGGAGGAGCAGGAGGTACGGTGGTGAGGAAGTGAAGGAGGTGAGGAGGCGAAGGAGGTGAAGTAGCTCACGGGATAAGCCCCGGAATGAGTCCGCGAGGCACGACCCAAACCAGCTAAAGATACTACCCGCATCCACGGACCCTCGGAAGGGGCGGGGTTGCGCCGAGCGGTGAGCATGCTTCACGAAAAATGTCCTAGACCAGCAATAGCGAGGCGCGCCTAGCACCGGGAGAAGGGAGAAGGATAAGACAGGAAGGAAGTAGGGCCCAGAAGAGAGGGCAAGCCGTCCACGCCGTTGGGAAACCCGGAAGAGGATTGGCAGAAAAAGGGGGTAGGGTAATGAGCAACGCGGAGAGATGACGTCGATGGCATGAGGGGGGACTCAGTACTTTCCAAACCACCACGGGAAACATTCACGCTATATCGGCATTAAAACAGACACGCGCCTCTTCGCAAATAAGTTAAAATTAAAAGGACGATCGGGGAGCAGCACATCAATTGTGAGTAGAGGAGCAGCGATCATCCTCCAGCGTGAGTCCGCGAACCGTGCTCGCATACGCGCGAGTGAAGCTAAACCGAGTCACAAGTTGAATAACCCGATGACATGGCCGACGTTGTCGCGCCCCAGCAGGAGGGAACATTATGCCACGGCCGTGAGTATCCGCAAGAAGCCGCGAGGAAACGGCGCATCGCAGCGTGGTGAGAGGGGCGAGGAGGCAAAGGGGAGGCGTCACCTGTGCGACGCTATCGAGAGGGCACGCGTCGTCCGCCATTTTAGGAACGCTTGACGTTATCAGTAACGTCAGCATCGTATCGGCGCAGCGCCCTAGTCGGCAGAGTTTGACATAACACCAACCAAAGTGCACACCGCGAGGATCGCGGCAGGACTGAGGACAATGCGCAACGTGCGGGAAATTCGAGCGCATGACTGTGGCAACGGCTCGTGCAAATAGACGTAAAACAATCATTGTAAGCTCGTCGGCATTCGGTTCTGAAATTCGTTATCGGCGACCGGTCCTTGATTCGCCCTTGTTAGGTTAAGAAATTTGTGTAAATATTCTGTGTGTTATTGTTTAGCGAAATAAATAAAGTTGTGCGAAAAACAAACAATAAAGTTCTCATTGGTCAGTTACCTGACAATAACTCCTCCCTCATCCTGCATATCCCACGCGATCCTGACGTTACGTGACAGTACAGTTGTTGCAGTTGTTATACCCTTTTTCTCTTTATGAACATAAATTTTTTTATTTTGCAAATATTTTAACAAACGAAATTTCAAATACAATAAATTTAAATTTGAATTGATATATAATAATTCTAGATATTTTATATAAAATAAATCTATTTTAAAATATTTAAAAAAAATTTTTTTATATTTTATAGGGTCGAAATGGGTTAGGAAATATATATGTATGGGCATCTGGCGATGGCGGCGAAGATGATGATTGTAATTGCGATGGTTATGCCGCTAGTATGTGGACCATCAGCATCAATAGTGCTATAAATGATGGACAAAATGCTCATTATGATGAGAGCTGTTCAAGCACATTAGCATCAACATTCAGTAACGGAGCAAAGGATCCCAATACGGGTGTGGTAAGTTATTTTAAGTACATACTTGTTACAGCCCACGAAATATAAATAGAATTATAAACAAATGACAACAAAGAATAACAAACGGACTACGATCCACCCGAGCCGCCAGGGGCTGTAGCCTGTGCCACCAGAGCCGCCAGGGGCTGTAGCCTGTGCCACCGGAGCCGCCAGGGGCTATAGCCTGTGCTAGCCGTCGGGGGCTATAGCCCGACCAAGTCGCCAGGGACTATAGCCTGTGGTCGCTGTCAGGGGCTATAGCCTGACCAAGCCACCAGGGGCTATAGCCTGGGAAAACTAGCGAAGGAGGCTCGGATCCAGGCTGAAGCCGCACAAGGTGGTCAGCACGTGGCCGTCGCCGATTCCTTAACGAAGAAGAATAAATAAACAACCGAGGCGAAGAATGGAGCCGGATAGACGACGACTTATTGACCTGGAGGCGTTAAAAGAACAACACGGAGGATCAACGATACCATTATTGTCTTGAAACGTCCGACGCGACGACGATTGTTATAACCTCTCAATAAAGGATTAAAAAGTGAAAATTTTAATTATTAATTCCACCCCCTGAACCCGACCTACTCCTGCTCGCTTCCTATTCCAAGTAACAATACTCTTACAATTACTCTACAATTCTTATAATCTACGTTGTGCTCATTAATTACGAACTGTTATTGTTTTTTAAATATTGTCATGTAAACTCATATTGTTTTTTACATATATCGTATTCGTAACAATATTGCTTCCTTCATAAATGATCATCGCCGTATTGTACGTTTCTGCGGCTTTAAAGAAATTGACTTTTATTTTGTTTCATTTGCTTCATGTTGCCATGCATTACATGTTCTTTAATTTTATGCAAAGAAATGATCGCCCTTCTGAATGTTTCTTACGAATTTTATTATTTATTGGGATTTTAGATTATTCATTGGGATTGCTTTAATTTTGAAATAATAATATATCAAATATTCAATTTCAGAGTTAATAATTATATGTTCATTATTAATCATTATTTTTGTTTATTATAATTTTACCAAGGTTATACATTTAATTTATTGTTTTTTTACTCTATCATGAAATTATTATTAAAACGTTTTATGAGATATATAATCTATACTACTCCTTTCATACCTGTTATAAATACTTCTCTTAACTATTATATTTAATAGATTTATTGTATACTATATTTGAATTTATATTACAAACAGATTTATGCTTGTATACATAATCAAATCGGACAATAGGAACATCTTTGGTTTCGCTAATAAATAGGATGAATTATATAATAACAATATATTAAATTATTATGCGATTAATTATTTATAAATTATTTATTGCTGTATTTAGTGATTTATTCTATTTATGTTTTACATTACCTTGCTGAATTTCTTCATAGAGAATAAGTAAACATTTTTATATATTTTCTTGATTACGTTTAATAAATACTGAATTAACAAAAAAAGATTTCATAGAATAATTTATTAATAATTAAATAATTTATTAAGTTTTAAAATAAGAGATTTTTAGGATGAAGAATTATTTTTAGAAATGGTACATTACAGAATTCGTAATAATTAAAATGTTGGACATTATAGTCGTTATTTCTTTTTCTGTGTAGGCAACGACAGATTTATATGGTCAATGTACAACAACTCATAGTGGAACCTCTGCCGCTGCTCCAGAAGCTGCAGGAGTATTTGCACTTGCTCTTGAAGCTAAGTGAGTTGTATTATTTTCAAAATTTTCATTTCTTTTTATTTTTTCTATATTATAATTATTTAATTTAAAAACAAAAGAAACATTCTTTTAGTACATAAAATACTTTTAATAAATTTTCAGTTACAATTTTTATTTTTTGTATTTATAATAATTATTAAAACAAAACATAATGTGCATGTTATTACAGAAAACAAATATACAAAAATATAATTGTTTATTCTAAATAAAATAAATATAAAATTAATCAATTTCTATTTTAGTATATTTAAATAAAAAAATATTTTCGAACGTTTTTCAAAATTTTAAACAGAATTTTGATTGAAAAAAGAAATGAGAAACTCATTTTTAAATGTTTTTTTCTATCGATATTGAATCTGGAGGGCCATTATCTTTTAAAAAGGACAAATTGGCTTACGATGTACTAAAGTTTAGGATGATGAAGCACTGATTCGTATATCTTACGTAAGAAACACGACGTCTATTATTAGTTCTTGTACCACTTGAATTTGTCTATATCGATTTTTAAAAGACTTTTTCGTCTCTATTGTAGATAGACATGTATTGATAACTGAAATAGTCGATACATTATATGTAGATAGACAGTTGATTGTTCCAGAGCGTTGCTACCATGCTTCAATATGTGCCCGAATAATGAAGATAAGATTTGGAGTCTATTTCATAACTATTACCGTTGCGGATGGCTGGAGACTGAAGTAGGTGTGACACCTTGCACTGGATGCAAGGGTAAAGGAGACTGTATTATATATGTAGAGTATGGAGCTGAAGCGCTGATCGTGTCTCGCGGGGATCGGCTGAGGTCAAAGGATTGGTCGTATGACGTGTGTCTATGACTTTCTCCAGCCGGTAAAACGCGCGTTCGAAGGCAAGTTTTACCGAGGGGAGAAGCACGGATAGACACCGTGATACTAAGTAAGCGAGTCGGAGAAAGGAGGAAAATACCGTACAGAGTATGACGAACACTGGAGAGGAGAAGGAAGGGGAGAGTAGGGAAGTACCCAGCGGGTAGGCCCGAAGGGGAAGGAGGAAGACGTCATGGCGCCGTGAAGGCGCGAGACGTGAACGAGCGGGAAAGGAAGGCAATTGGAAAGCAGGATTGGGAAATTGGACGAAAAGATCGAAGGGTGAACGAAAATATGCGCAGGTAAATAGCCGTCGCGAAAAGAGGCACGCGACTGATCTTGAGTAGGTATTATGCATTGGGAAGTTCGCTAAATATTTGCAGAAATCAACTTCGCACTGTGCCAAGTAGGCGACGTGCGGCCTACCCGCTGCGAGACAAGGAAAAAGAGCCGCTCGTCTCCCCGACACCATAAGCGGGGGCCATTAAGGAATAGGTAACGTAGCAGGTAAGAGGAGCCCTACTTTACCGATCCGAAGACTCAACCTGGGACGACCCCTTAAATAAATAAAGCTATTGAAAAGGGACAATCGCGATAATTTATTGAAGCCCGCGCCATTCCTACTGCCTCAACCTAAACATTTTAATCAGTGCCAATAACAATTACCATATATTATGAGCTAATCTTAATGAATCAAGATTTGAGCTAAACCAAGAAGTAATTTTTTATTTAGCGTCATTTATTTTATCTTGTAACCCCGCTAAGTTATCTTCATTCTTATAACATAAAAATTATTATATTTTTCAGTTAATAAAAAATTTCTTTTAATTCCTGTGGTAATTTTAATTTACGAAATCAAAATTTTTAATACAAATTTTTATAAATTGTTATAATATATAAATTTATATATTATATTTATTCAATGAAATTAAAACGTAAAGATGAATATAAATTTTAATAAATAATTAAAAAAAATATGTTTGATACAATATTTAAGGTTTAATAAAAATTATTACTTTTACAGCCCACAGCTTAGTTGGAGAGACATTCAGCATTTGACAGTATTAACATCTAAAAGAAATTCGCTTTTTGACGCTAAAGATAGATTTCATTGGACAATGAATGGTGTTGGTTTAGAATTTAATCACCTCTTTGGTTATGGTGTTTTGGATGCTGGTGCTATGGTGTTATTATCAAAGCATTGGGAAACAGTTCCACCACGGTACCATTGCGAGGCTGGCACAATTCAAACAATTCAGTGGGTTCATTAATTATATTTTGTATTTTAACGATTATACATGTTTTAGTTTTGATATAGATGGGGTATTTTTTTTTCTTCAAGTTATAAATCAAGATATACTAACCAAGGGTAAATATATTCGATTGTAATAAAAATCAGCTCTAATCTAAATTGAATATTTCTAATTATCAGCTTAAAAAATTAAATAAAATTAAATTAGCCGAAATATCGAGCACGATCATAAAATGATGTAGAATCAATGGTATTGCATATAAAAGCTTGAAAAAAATGTGAATTATTTTAGTAATACAGAGAGGTAAATTATAATCTCTGGTAGATCGTATACAGGAGCGAAATAGTCCAAGATAACTTTTAATAATTACAATTTTTTCTATTATTTAATTATTTTCAGTCTGTATGCAACAAGTATGCAATACATTATATAATATAACAATATATTTGATTTACAGAGAAATACCTAGTCACAGATCAATTTTATTAACAATTAAGACTAATGCTTGTGAAGGTACAGAATATGCTGTAAATTATCTTGAACACGTTCAAGCAGTTATTTCAGTTAATGCTACCCGACGTGGAGACTTGGAACTTTTTTTAACATCCCCTATGGGTACGAGGTAAAGTAATTAGTTTTTA
This sequence comes from Ceratosolen fusciceps, assembly GCA_018883505.1. Taxonomy (NCBI): domain Eukaryota; kingdom Metazoa; phylum Arthropoda; class Insecta; order Hymenoptera; family Agaonidae; genus Ceratosolen; species Ceratosolen fusciceps. The sequence goes on from RCIC01000043.1 coordinate 622,240, forward strand.
ATTTAATTTATATTTAAAGATAAATTTATTTGTTATAATGAATTAATTACGAGGACAATTTTTATTATTGATAAAAAAAATTTAATTAATTTAATTAAATTTTAAAAGAATGTATTTTTATTTTTTTTTTAAATTACGTATAAAATAACAATTACAAATAAAATTATTTACAGATATATATATATTTCTGAATAGATTATTTACAATATTGAATTTACAGTTGAATATCAAAATGCAATAAATAATTGTCATATGTAATATAATATAAATCATTTAATTCTTTGTTAAATTTGTTAATAAAACAATTAATAAATTATTCAATATATAATATATATATATTCATTGTATAATAAGTTGAGTTATTGCGTGTTTGTGGTTTTTTCATGATACGGCGAAAATTCACTTTTTATCGTGAAAATACAAAAAAAAGAGAACATTGAGAAAACTGTGTCTCAAATGTGAATTTCATAATAAAGACAAGTCATGAAATATATGGTTTGAACGTTTTTTACAGTAATATACATTGGGTTGTTTGTGATTAGGAGGTGGGTGGGAAAAAATAAAGAATGGTTTTTAACTTGGATTTTTAGTCAATTTATTTGAAGTTCTTTTGCGAAGGCGTCCCGGATATCATCGACAAGAGAAGGTACTGGTGATACCCCCACACCGCTTTATCTTCTTTATCTTCTTCGTGGCCATTGGGCGGTGGGTCTAACTGGACCCCCACCCTTTGCCGAAGGATACGTTCGATTTGCCTCGGTTGGGGAATTGGCAAGGACCATGTGCTGACCACCTTGTCCAGCCTCGGCTTAACCCGGACGTGCTATCCGGACGTAATGTTTAAAGAAATATATATATTGAATTTCTCACATCTTCATCCTATAGGAAAGCGTTTTATTATCTAACATAGGAATGGCTCTTTGTTAAGTAAGTTTTTTTGTTAAGTTACTGTTTGATAATATAAATAATTGAAAAATAATGTAGCGATGGATTATTAATAATTTTTAAATTATTCTTTGAATCAAGTGCTATTGTTTCTTAATTAACTGCTTATTAAATAAAAAATTAAAACCCAACAATAAAACTAAATGTTGTATGTAAATCTGAAACTTTTATGTTGTAAAGCTAATAACGAGAATAATAACGCCTAATCTTAATAAATAAAGAATAGTAATCATTACAATTATCTTTTCTTTCTTATCATCATCATATAAAATTGTATATTAAATAAACAAATATTTTTTATTTATAATTAACATTTCCGTTAAATTATTAATAATAATTTATCATAATTATTTATAGATCAATGATTTTGAGCAAAAGAATAAACGATGATGATCAAAGAGATGGATTTACTAAATGGCCATTTATGACAACTCATACTTGGGGCGAATATCCTCAAGGGATTTGGCTACTTGAAGTAATATATAATTTTATATTATTAAACTATATTAAAAATTTTTTTTATGTTATCATATAAAGGCTATAATCAACGTATGGATAGCAAGAAACAGAATAATATTTCATACGTTACTTTATAGAGTGTTAGAGATAATGACAGATATTAACATTTGATTGGGTTTTATTCATTAACAATTTTTACAGCTATGACAATATATTGGTCTTTATAGCTATTGTGATATTAATAGTTCCTAAAGATTTCATCCATAATTATTGATCCGTTTGTACAGTGTCAATAATTCTCATAATATTGCGATCCTACATCTTCCCCTGGTATTTCATGCAATGGAGCCCCCTTTACATTTTTTTGAAGGTAGAATAATTCCTTATTGCAGTATAAACACGAATTCCGTTTATTAAAAATAAATTGTGTTTGTTATGGGTTCGAGCACGTGATTATAGTAACATAGATAACGAGGTAGGGGTAGGAACGGGAATAAATAAAAATGTCTCGCACTTAGAATGGGTTTTATTTATATTTCATTTAGCAACTAATTATATTTAATGTTTTCACAATTCAATTTATTTCACTTAACAACTAATTATATTTAATGTTCTCACAATCTATGAAATTTACTTAATACAATTAACCGATTTTGTTTTACATTAATTATATCTAATATTTTACCGCGCGGTGGTAGTCAACTTTTTATTCTGTATTCGTTTAGTAGGATGTCTAGCCGCGACGGGGTGTTTACTGCTGCTAATGCGCTGCTGCCGACTATGTGCGTACTTCAGTATTCATTCACTAGGGAGTTTCGGTAAGGTAGGGTGATCAGGGCCGCGCTGATGATGACTTCACTATTGCGTCTTCGTGTTGAGCCTAGATCGTACTCGCGGCGTCAGTCACGTCTCGTCGCGCTACACCCAAAGGGGAAGCCTCTTGTCGATGAGTTGCCAGGTATCGTAGTGCGCAGTTGGGGAGAAGGCACTGTGTGTAAAGCCTCGGATGAGCATGTCTCTCGTTTCCAGGTTTTCCTCGTTGGTTTGCAGAAAATGTGTCAGAGTAAGCATTCCGCGTGCCGCCGGTATTGCAATTTATGTTTCATTCATTTTCTTCGTCTAATCCTTTCGAATAGCTTGATCTCACTAGCATGGCCATCTTAGTTATCTAGTGTTCAGTCCACGGATTTTCTCGGAGAGGAATGTACTTACACTTCTGCATCCTTGCAGAAGTATCACTAACTATCACTAAGAGGGTCTTCCAATTGGGTCTAGTCTCGTCCCTTTCATTTCTGTGCGCGCTGTCTCTACTTTTTAGGGGTCTGTTGGGCGAAATTGTCACTACGGGTATGCCAAGTTCCAGAACTTCCCTTTCTTCTTGCGTCTCTTTATCTCCCATACCCTTCGCAACGTTCTCTTCCACATCCTGTTTCCGACTTGTACTTTTTCTTTTCGTTTCGTTTCGTTCCGTTACCGATCACGCTGTTATAATCTGTAACAATGCTTATTCAAAATTCGAACCTCTGCTATTGTTTTAAAGAAGTATTTTAAATTGTACTTAACTTCTTCAAAATATATTAAAAAATGTGTCAATTCCAGTAATTACGCGAGAGCACATTGTATAACGCAAACTAACTAACTACAGTTTTTACGTAAACCTGCTTTTAGTATCGTATTTTTTTGTCTAAAATTTCGTAGGCGCTTTTACATGTTATAATCACCACAGCTTCTATACAAGCAAAAATTAATACCCATAATCGGTATGTGAGTGTACTTTTAAAGGTATATATATGTATCTATAAAAATAAGGAAGTAATGAAGACAAATTTAAGCATGATAGCAATGTACGTTGCAGTGCTTAACTTATTGGTTGCTATCAGTTTATAAAATTGATGATAGTCGATTAAATGATTTTAAATCGACAGATATTGTATTTGCTACATTGCCAACTTTGTACGTTCTCTACTTTTTATCGGTACGAAGATTGACAATTTATCATAATTCGCATATTTGTTATTTATTTACTGCATTCTGTATGATATATAATCACCGTGCTGATCAGTCATCACGAACGGAGAACGCAATATACTAGTGATTGATAGCTTTGCTGTCCCCGATCATGCACATGGAGATCCGCACACGGGCAGTCAGCAGTTACAGTCAGGGTACGTCAAGTTATCCTTAAAATATCCTTGAGGGATCAAACTTGTTTTTAAATCTCTCGGCGGTTTGGTTTGTAGTTGTAACCAACTGTGGGGGGGGGCGTACCCAACGGTGCTGGCGGGTGGAGCAGGAGCTGGTCTCGCATCTGTCAGGGGCGAGACTGAAGGATGAGGAGGAGCCAACGGGGAGGGAAGTTGGGGTTGCTACCCGCACCCGCGAACTCTCCCGCGTGGGGAGGGGATCCGCGGGGCCCACGAGCGCGCTTCCCGATCCAGTGTCTGGGATAAGCCCGCGAGATTCGAACTATGCAGCAGGGGAGGGAAGTTGAAGTCGCTACCCTCATCCGCAATCTGGACAATGGCGCAACCGCGAGCAACCGCGAGAAATCGCAAGGCAACGTCGCATCGGATCGTGGTAAGGTTCAGTGAAAGGTAGAAGAGGGAGCGTCGTCCTAGCGACTCTATCATAACGGATGTCAGCAGTGACGTCACCATCCAACAGACGCAGCGCCACCCCGACAAGGTCGACTGACGTCACGATATTGATTCGCACACCGCGAGTGACGTGGCGCAACTGAGGACGACGACGTACGGTGAGAAGAGCGCCGCCGCTTCACCGCACTTCGGCTTCGAAAAGGCGCGGGAAATTCATATTCATACTACTGAAGTTTGGGATCGAGGCTTGCTGGCGCCGCACGCGAAATGTGAATTGCGCTTAAGTGGCAACGGCTCGTACGAAATAAATATAAAACAATAATTGCGTGCTCGTCGACTTTCGGGTTCCGGGATAGTCACCGGCGGCCCGCTCCTGAGTTACCGCCGCGTCAGGTTAAGAAAACTTGTACGGCCATCCGACGCATCTTTGGTACATTATAATAAGAAAAAGGTAAACAAAACACAAAAACTAAATGACGTACTTCATTGGATAACGAACCTGATTGATGCCCCCTCCTTCATCCTACACGCCCCGACCATCCCGTCGCAGTGCGTAACTGTGGTGATGTAGCAACTAACGTAATACGCTTATCACTCAGACTAAGCCATTACTGAATTGCATGATACTTTGCTGAAAAGAATATGAACAATATGAACAATACGATAAGAACAATATCAGTCTGTAGCTGTAAACAGATGTGTGCGAATCGATCCTGCGCAGTTTGGATTCTATGAAAATTGGTCTGCAGAAGGTTAGCTAATTCGTGAACACATAAATAGAGACTCGCCGAAGATAATATAGGCCTCGGATTACGTAACATGATTTAATAGCGCAGGAGTGGTCTTTGAACACAAGTAGCACCTGCGCTTAGACTTACATCTGGCTCATTTATGACCGTCCACAACAGAACTTCCCGAAGTAGGTCATACGTCTGCCTGGGCCACTACATAACAATCCTCGTTATGGTGTTCATAGTTAAAATACTTGTAACAACGCTTGACCTGAATCCATAATTGTATGCCCATTTTATTCGGACATTAGCTTGCTCTTATTGATTAGTTTTGATATTGTTTTAAAATAACTAGGAAGCAATAATAATATTTAGTCAATAATTAAAACAAATATTATAATACATTATCATTTGATACATATACAATTATATTGTATTTCAAACATTGATATATGTAATATAAATTTTAATAAAAATAAAATATAATATAAATATTTTTAAAATCTATTTATATTAATATTAATATAAAAATATCATTATTAAGAAATCTTATAATTCAAGTAAAATACAAAATAAAAAGTTTAAATCTTATATATAATTCAAGCTTATACTATAAAAAAAATAATTATTAAAGAAAAAAGTGACTATATATAGTATATATAGTATAATTATTTATTATTATCATGCTGAATACTTAATCGTATGAAAAAAACTCTTAGTTATTACATTTGTCACCAACTGAAATGCATGCCCCACCGGTGCTGCGGCAGGAAATTAGTGGAGTTGGCTTGCGGAGTACGGGGAGACTTAGCATCATGACATCAACGGGGTAGCGTTAATGTAATGTATAAAATCTCGCGGGGATGACCGCGAGTCGATATGCCACCCTTGCTGCCAGAGAACTGGGGGATGCGACCGTTACCGTAGGCCTTCCTGTACAGCATTACTCGTATTAAAAAACGAGCATTGCTTGTGGGGAAGGGGCGTGCGGGACATGGAGCTGGAGTTTCTCGGCCAAAAGCTGGCCGAGGGAAGAGAGAGAGAGAGAGAGAGAGAGAGCCTGACAGCACCGTAGAGGAGCGGGGGAACGGGAGAATGCGAAGTAACAGGCAAAAGAGGAAAAGCGTTGGATGGAGTAGATCCCGAACGGCACGATGTGACTGGAGAGAAAGGGAATAATAAAAAGCGGACATTCCAAGGCCAGGAGAAAGAGCCAAGAATGCGGAAGTGGAAGGGGGTGCGAGTACTCCCACCAGAAAAGACAGGAAGAGAGAGAAGTGATGAAAAACGGATTTTCCGGGCAAAGTCGAGAGGGAGGAGGGATGCGACGACGAGCAGACCCGGCTGCCAGTCTTTTGCGAGGGACCGTCACAACTATTTAAGAGCAAGAGAATTAAAGACCACCAATCCTACAAAAGTATTAAAAAACGATTTTACAATGGGGTTGACTATTAAGTAAGGAAAAGTTGAAAAATACCGCGCACGATCGATCCTATCTGCAACCACGAGCCGCCCTCGCATCCGCGCGAGTGATCGCTGAACGAAAGTGGCAGCCGAGCATCTCGCGATATCCTCGATGTTGGCGAAACCGGCACGGGTAGTCGAGAAAACCTACGAGACAAGACCTTAGAAATAGAAGAAAAGGGCAAGCCGTAGCGCTAGCTGTAGAACGAGCTGAGAAGCTACCGAGAGACGACGCCAACACACATACAGATGCAACGCGTCATCGTTCTCTAAAGACTGACGTCAAAGTGATGACATCAACGCCGAAGCAACGCGCCGTCATTGTATCCGACGTCACGGCGATGAAGCTACTACCGAAAACGACGTACACCTTTGAGACCTCGACATTGACACGACGACAGAAGCACCGCAACGGAGAAAAAACGTCACAAAGGAAAAGAAGAATGACCTATATGCCACGCACTTCAAATTTGAACCAGAGAGTAGACCTCGATGAGAGGCCCAGGGAAAAAGACGCGCGAAATTCAAATTGTGAATCTGGCCCGAGAAGAAGCAACCGAAATAATAAGACAAACGGACTCACGCGTGGCGTTTATACAAATCAATATGTAAGTATATTAGTGTGCTGTAGCATCGTGGCGTGTGTGTGAGCGTATCTCTGTAACTGTATTGATGCATTGTCGTAACAGAGTGTAAGCGTATTATTGTATCGTAGTATCTTCAGTGTGTGTGTGGATATCATAGCAATTGTATTATTGTACTCTTGCGTCTGCGAGTAGGTATTATAGTAGTGTGGTGACGTTACGTAAAAATGAATGAACCGTGTGATGAACTATCGTATTGTTGCGTCAAACTATGTAATCTGTTCTGCTGTAACCTGTAAGCCCGTGGTTGCGTTAGCGGGTGGTTTTTTTTGGTGTCGATAATTGTAGCCAGGTGCAACAATGAGCTAGTAAAAAAAAAAAAAAACGTTCTTCAAAATTTCTTTATTATACGCCCTTCACAGTCCTTAATCACTGCCAAATCGTGATCAGCATCCGTGCATCTACAACATTTTTATATAAACAATTACTATTTGTGACACTAAATATAAAACATAATTATTTTATATAATTTTTTCAATTTTTAATATTATATGTAACAATTACAAAAAATCTATACTTATGGAATTTAATTGGTTTAGGTAAGTTTTAACTCACAATCACCTCAACATGGCTGGATTCGTGAATTTACTTTAATGTTACATGGTACCAAAGAACCACCTTATACCGGCCTTAAAGCTGTTGATCCTCATTCGAAGTTAGCAATTGTGAAGAAGGCTCATTCGGAACGTAATAATATGACATAGTTTTTCAATCTTATCGTTTTATTTTATTTTTCAGCACTAATTATTGATTAAGATGTATAAAATGAAAATACAGAAATTATGACGTTCATCTTTTAAAATTAATATAGAACCATTTTAAAGCCCTTTTTATAAATTATTATTATTAATTTCCCGTCGGTTAGATATAACTTATATAACTATTATAATTATTTCTTTCATTTATTTTCAAAATCGTGAACATAATATCACATAATTTTAAAATAACCAATATTTAATTTTTTATTCGATTTATTTATTAAATTTTATTTAGCTTTATTTACTTAATTTTATAACTATAAGAAGAATATTATTTATACAATGTTTTATTTTAATCTATAATTCTAAATGGATGTATAAAAAAAGTTAATTAATTATATTCATTTACTTCTATTTTATGTATTTTATATATTATTATATTAATTTTTTATCAATTTTTCAATATAAGAGATTCGTCAATTTATTTTATTAATGCAAACGAAATATAAATAGAGCAGGAAAAATAACTATTATAAAATTGTTTACCTCGTAGAAACTAGTACTATTACATGTATTTTATAAAAGAAAGTTTTTTTAATTTGAGTAAAATAACTATTATTTGTTTATATTAGTTTTGAAATATTTCAAAATTAATTAAATGAAATTATTCCGCTTTTTTTAGTATTAAATCTTAAATTTTTATTAAGTAAAAAAAATTTATACAATAGATTTTAATTTTTAATTTATTATAATTATCAAAAATTATATATTCTTAATAATCAATATTTTTAATCTTTGATATCTTTAACTATTCAAAAATAATTAAATTTGGTATTCGAATATACAATTTAATACAATTTATTTTTTATGATGTTGCTGTATAACTTTATCAATATATTTTTTCGTAAAACTCAATTATATTATAATATATGTGCGTGTGTGTAAGTGTGTGTGTGCGCAGAATGAAATGTATATATTAATATATACCGTTGTTTCTTGGTTAAAAAAATTTTAAATTACAAATAATTGAAATTAATGTTAATCTGTAGATTATACGAAAAACGATTAAAACTATATTTTTGTCCTGTATTGTACTCATTTTTTACTTAAATGTCATGTAATACAAAGAAACCTATATTACTCCTTGTTTGAAAATTAAAGCTTAATGAAACTCATATGTTTATTTTTTTTAATAATTAAGACGCTTCAACTTATTTAAATACTTCATTAAATACTGTTATCTTGAGTTAGTTTGTGTGACATCGCGCGAGAATAACGAGATATCGATGACACGCGGAGTCATAACGCCCTCCAGTCCTTGTTTTTAGTGTCAAACGAGAGAGAAGTATAACGTATCTAAAATGTCTGTAAACTACAGACAAAATTAGATAAAAGTGTGAGCGACGTTAACTCGGCACGATTCATGTGTCCGCTACCTCTTACACATTCGCATATCGAGGTGATTAATGGTCATTTTCTCGTATTACCACGATTGCAAAACAAAGAATTCATTGCAAAAATGTCTGAAAACGTACGTAGTAGTAGAAAAGTTACTACGCGTTCGACATTTAAATCTCTCATACAGCATGCGTCCGATCGTTTTTATAAGCTCTTCCGACTCAGTTATTCTCAACGCCGACGCTTTTCTCCTCGATGCAAACGATAGATCCATTCGTTTCGAAAAATTCCTGCTCCACCAGTATCATTTATTGTTGACTGCAATCCCTTCGAGGGTTTATCAATAAATTTCGGTTTGTGGCAGGAGATAATAGGACGATCTGATCAAATTAACGTCATGACCCAACTAAAAAGTCAATATACTTTTTTTATCTTTTACGTTTTAATAATAAAATTATGCTTAAAATAAATATTTAAAAATATAAAATAATAACGATAAACGAATAAATTAAGAAAATTATAAATTTCTAGTGTCTTAAATCTACTTAATTAAGATAAATTCTATTCCTAGATTCATTGTATGGCTTAATTTTCAGTAAATCACACTTGCCGAAATATACAAGAGGAGAATTGGAAATATCAGGAGCATCAAGCCTTCCTATTAACTGTCAATTTATTGTCTGACGGTTGCAGACTACCTACTTCATTTTTAACTTTGAATGATTAAAACAAGTATTTTTGTTTTGTTATATAATATAAACTATAATATATAGTTTATATGTATAAACACTATAATGTAAGTTTGAAGAAAACTAAGTTACAATTACAATGATCTTTTTAATTATGACATCTTATTTGAAAGTTGATGAAATCCTCTTTTTCTTTGACGATATTTGATTTTGTATTACTTTTTACTATTTATAACATTTGATACATATTTTATATAGGTTTTAAGCTAGATCTATTCAAAATAAGAATAAGATGATAGGAAATCCTGCTATTGCCAGTTTTAATGAGGCATCCATTTTTTCTAGTACAATGATTGGTTATTTTCTATTTATTTCACTTAAAAAAAGCTATATAACGATTTCGATAACATTAAAAGATACTTGATAGAGTATCTGTAGTTTTAGATGATAGGTGCTACGCCACATAATATCGACCTCATATTAACAATATTTTAGCTTGTTATTGTTCTAGATCGTTTCAAACAATAGCGAATTTAACATTTTTAGTATAGTTGCAATGTAGAAGATATTCAAAAGATCTAGTAATCACATGAACTTGTATACTACTTGAGTATATAATTTAATTCAATTGATTATATAATCAAAATACGTTTAATGTAGTAATTTAATTATATTAATCACAATGTCTAAACATATTTCTCAAATCATTCAACATTCATTGGTATATTTTAAAAAATTGTACGAATGAAAAAAGTTTTTTTGAGTATAAGTAATTATTTTACAAATGTCAACATATTTTTGTTAAACATTATGACTTATTTGACTATTTATATTTGTATTTTTACAGTTTTAATATTAATAAAAAGGATTTTATTTTATAGGTAAAATTTAGTTCTGTGTATATTTTTTGCCTTAAAATGGAGAATATTAACTATGGAAAAGTATAAATAATAATATTTAAACTAAAATAATATTTATTCGTAAATACAAAAATGCAAAAGTATATCACTTATAATATTAAAGCTTTTTTTCTATGTTACATCTTAAATATTTCCGGTTATGCACTTCATATGTGCATATTATGTAATACGTTATATGTATTAATATTATGTATATTAAGTTATGGGTTCGACGTAAATGTAAAAATATAAAATAAAATTATACTGATCTGAAAAGCAAAATTATTCAGATGGACATTTATTAATAGAAGTTGATCAATGCTTCACTGGAATAAAAATATTTAATATATGAAGAATTATAATGTATGATGATTATTCTTCAATTAAACGTAGTTATCAAGCACTATTTTATAATATTCATGTTACGGTTCGCGCACGCGATTGCGGTGGAATAGGAGTCACAATGGTGATAAACTGCTAAATAAATTCGAGCAATACTGCTACGGTCTGTGTTACTCGCGTTATAAGGAGTGGATAGGGGGGATCGGATAGGAGCGCGGCGAAATGAAACTAGTCTCGCTCAATGTTTTTACTTTATGTGTATATTTTTTTTAAGCAGCGGTATCCACGGCTGCGTCGCTTTCCGTTGCCTCAGTTACAACCTGACCGTATGCCTCCTGTTAAACACTGGGATGGGGTGGGAGGTTCAGGTTGTTCGTGCACTTGCTGGTTGTCGCTCGTGCCCTCCGTTCTTCGATGTTCTCGCTCCTTGCCTGTTATCTTACTCTTCTCGAATTTTCTCGATCTTTCCCTTTGCTCTCAGCTTCTCTTTCGGTAGTGCTCGTCGTCTCTTCCTTGCGAAAGTTCAAACGATACTGCCCCTTCTCCCCCGACCTGCTTTCGCCGATCGTGATATCCTTCCCTTCTTTCCTTTGTGCCAATCCTCCCGCGGTTTTTTCTTGTCCGACTCGAGCGACCTTTCCCTCCTGTGGCGCTAATTAATTCTCGCGCTGGTGTCCTCCTCCCCCCGGTGATTGGCGCGTTTCCTTCCCGCTTCCTTCTAATGTTGGCTTGACCGACGTGCACACCACCCCGCGCCTCCCTCTCCGTTGCTTCCTCACGATGCTTCCTTGCTGTTGGGTGGGGACGCGTGCACACCTCCCCGCGCCGCCCTCTTCGTCACGTACCGCGGGCGCAGATAGCAGCCCCAGCGCCCCCAGCGCCTTTCTCTGTTGCTTTCTTCCGATGCTTTCTTGGGCGCCTTTCTCCGTTGCTTTCTCTCGATGTTTTCTTGGGTAGGGAAGCGGGCGCCCCGCCCCGCGCCACCTCCCCATCTAGGGATGACGGCGGGCGCAGTTAGCAGCCCCAGCTCCCCTTCCCCGGTGTCCCTCCTGTTCCGCTGCCTCTTCCCTATCTAGCCGTCGATTAGCTCCCGCGTCGCCGGCCTTTCCGTTCTCAATCCCCCCTCGCGTTCGTCTACAACTCCTTTTCGATCAGCTAATCGTCATGCGTACGACGGCGCCTTCGGTATTTTCGACGGAGGTCTGTTTATGCCCTCGGCGTGAATCTGAGCAGATGGCAGGGTCGTCGCACCCTTCGATGAGGCCCCGGTTTCGGATACGGCTTCACGGGTTCGCTGTACGTGTACTCAGCGGGATGTTATGCGCACTCTAGTGTCGTCACGCCTCTCAATGCGCCCCGGCTTGGTGTCCCTTGATTTGCACGCTCCTGAAGGATAGATGTTTTCGTGGCTGGCTGTCAGGCTGCGTCGCTTTCTCGTGGCCTTACTTGTCAGTTTACCGCTGGTTTGAAAATTGTCGTCCTCGTGGGCGTAGCTGCTGCGTCACCCTCTAATGAGCGATACCGCCCATCAGTTATTCGTCGCCCTTTTCGGCTGTAGAACCTGTGCGATACTCGTTCCACCTTCACTCGTTCGTGGCACTCGCGATAGGATAGTTATATTGCGTCCACCACAGCCGTTGATGGCTGGAATTCGCACCGATACTCGTGGCGCAGCAATATTATTTCGTCCCTCTATTGCGTGCCTTCCCTCGACCACGTTATTATGCTACTGCCTTTCCCGCCTCTCTTCTTCTCGCGCCCGCTTTCCCTCTCCTATCGGCCCTCCGGCCGCCTTTTGTTTTTCGCCCTCCCCCTGTGATTGTTTTATTTTTTCTTCCCAATCCCAATGTACAAGAAGTATTTCCCTCCCTCCTTTGTTTTGCGGGTGCTACTCTAGCCGTCAGTAACATTCTTCGTAGGCGTAATAAATAAGTAAATAAATGCGATACTGTGTACACTTCTAGTTAAAAATAATATTAACGATTTATTGCGAGAAGTCGTTTGTCCGCGAGATTTATTATTAAAAAATAACGACTGAACGAGGCGTTTAAAATACAAGATACGTATAGAATAGCCTAAAATATGAAACAACATTACGATATTAGGGTTGAGGGGACAGTAAAAAGCAGAGGATTGAAGCCTGCTATGGGTCCGCGGACGATGAGATATGTTCGCCACATGCGGGACACCGCCCTCCCCTCGGGTCCAGCGGGCCGTCGTAAGTCAATTGGTTACGCGAAACGCCGAGGCCCAACGTTACCAGCGCCAAAAGCCGCGACTCACTCTACCCCTCTATGAATTTTCCCGGCCAATTAGATCGTCGAATAAAATATTGCAGGCCGAGAAAAGGAAATAAAATGAGGGAAAGTCGGGGATTCGGCGCCTTTTTCTCGTTTACCGTTTTCGGTATCGATAATATCTCGGAATAAGAGCTTTTTTGCGAGATATAAAACTTATAAAAGGTTATTGTTCGGGCGTATAGTTGTAGACTATACGCGTTGTACAAGGTTGGCGTTAGCAAACCTTGATATTTATTAATTAATGTTGTTTTTCGGATAAGCACAAAAGAATAGAAGAAACTGTGTAGTGATTAGAATTTATTTATTGTAGAATTTCGAGTACAATGTGAAGAGAGTAGACTTGGTTGTTATAACACTAGCTAATTATGCGCTTAGTAGTAGTCTTGTTGAAGGACGGGAGTGTACTGGCGTCTGTTATGCATTCTTGAAAACTAGTTATTTAGGCGACATACCGATCGCGGGGTAGGCGGCGCCTAATTGCGCAGACTGAAAACATTAGACTCTATGAATACGATTAGTGACCTTGCCTCGCAGGTTGTAACTTAGTCAAGACGACAAGGAGGTCACTTTGACGATTTTGTTTACAAGCGGTTTGCGCCGTAACAGTTATAATAATTGTAAAACTCTCCGGTCACTAAAATAATGAACTTTTAAAATAATAAAGTAATGTTTGAATTTACCTTCAAAATATCCCGCAAATCCTGAACAAACACCTTTGATAATTTGTTTTGTTTATTTCTACTTGTACTTAATCTATTATGATCTACACGCCGCCGGCTTCACACTCTGTCCTTCCAGCTAGAAGGGTTGCTCGCGATGGCATACATATATAATTTATAATTAATTATAAACTCGAATATACACGCGTAACGTTCGATTTCCCTGTCCCGTCATATATCGTCAGCAGTGCTCAACGATAGCACTGTAGGGCTGGATCCGGTGGGTAGTTAGGGGCCCGCTAGCTCCCTACTCTTGTTCCTTGCACGTCACCGCTAGGATTTGGGTCGGGCGTTCGACGTTGCCACTACGGCCCTGTCTATAGATTGTGGTAGGGGTTCCGTCTCTCCTCCGCACTGCTTTTGGTGTCGACAATATTCTCCGTTGCGCCATCCATCGACGCTGACTGTGTTGCCCCTGCTTGTTGACTGCAGTGACGCACTTTCACTTTCTAGTTGGTGAGTGTTGTACGGGGTGGTAAGCGGGCGTCAGCTGCGTCTGTGTCTCCGTTGTAGCGAGCTTTTTCCCACTCGTAGCGTTTCGCGTTCGGTGGGGATGGGTTCGTGTCTTGGCCGATGTAATATACAGCGAAGGTGGTGGTATCGGCGGGCATTCTTCACTCTGTTTACTTGCGCCCACCTTTTATCTGCTTTTTCCTCGGGTTGCTCGCTTTCTCTTTGAGTTAGTGGGTCCGGTGAAGTGGGGCAGGTGGGTCTTGACTATCTACTATGTCTATCTCACATATAGGGGTGAGGATCATCGTGTAAGCCTTTGGATCGTGTCGACTTGCATTGAGTGTGAGTCTCGAACCGATGATCTCACGAGTCTTGGAGGACACTAAGCTGTGTGGCAAGGATGTTCGTTGGTTCTAATGCACTTTCGCAGTGCGACTGACTGCCCTTCCTCTGCATGGAGTTTTCGGCCCCACGGTTGGCCTTGAAGACTCATGCGTTTTCTTTTCCACACACCCCCCTCTTTTTGACTTCATCCTTTTCGGATGTTCCTCGTCATTCTCCCTTTCTACATCCTACGTTGGTCTTGTAATCGTTCCGGATCCATTGTCGTTCCCTTGCGGACCGGTGTCGGCTCGCATGTCAGCTTCCTTCTCCTGCGAAGCGTACGAGGTCCCACAAATTTGCCGCTTACCTCTCGCGGACGAATCTGCGAGTCCAAACAATTCGTTTTTACCTAGCAGACGTCTCCGCGATTTCAATTAGCTGCTTACCTATGCTAATTTCTATATAATACCACAATTTGCCTTTTAAAAGTATTATGTACATAAAATAGTAGCCAAATTCTTTATATTTTTAAAATTTTTACAAATAATTTTTTTTTAAATTAATCTAACATTAATTTTTAATGCGAAATTTAACGAATTTCAACTCAACGCATACTCTTTAATTAGATATTTTTTATTGTATAAATATTTATGTTATGGCGAATATACGTCTACTTTACTTAAGTAAGTATAATAACAACGCACCGTCCTTTCCCATTCGAAGTAATTTAGCCTCCGAGACTCAAAGAATTTTCATCATTACAAGTAACTAACAGTCTTCAACTGTCTCTTCCATCGCCGTATCAATTTCGGTTCGGTAGTGACTAAGATAAGTGAAAGTCTCAGTAGCTGGCGTGATGGCGATGTTGGTCTCGCGTAGGTCCTCTGATTGTGCTTTCCTACAGCTCGTTCGTCCTTAACTGCCCCAGCCCGCTCATGCCTCGGCACTTGTGTCATACATAGGGTTCGTGCGAGCGATCTCTTTTTCCTCAATGTAAAGATGAATCCCTCTTTTGGAACGAAAAAAGAAGGGTGAGATTCGGACACGCGTGGCGTCAGAAGGGATAGTGTACATTGCGCAAGACCGTGTCTCACATAATACTAAATGTTTAATTGCCGAGCATTTTTCATTATTATCTAAATTAATTTTTTTTGAAATTTGGTCGCTACATACTTTGTTGTACTATTTATAAATGTATAATACATAAGTACATTTAATGTTTCTACACTCGAATATTTTTAAATAAAATACAAATATTTCAGGTATATATATTATTCGAACGTATTATAATGTATAAATTTCTTTTTTTAATACTTTCATTAGCATTGATGACTATTTGGTCTCGGTCAAAATAATTTTTTTTTTCTTACCATCATTTTTATACACTGATTTTTGATAATAGTACAATATTTTAACAATAATTAAAAAGTACTGAAAACCAAAACAAAATTTTTATTTTTTTAATATTTTTATTTTTATTTTTCAATTTAAAAAAGGTTTTTATTATTTTATAAAAAACTATTTTTTATTTAAAAAATCAAATATAATTCGTATTTTATTCAACATGCTGGTAATAATTAAAAAGGTGATATAAATTAAAGAAGCAATGTTGAATTACCGCACTTGACATTTATCTGGACAAATGTTTTTAAAATAATTATTTTAAATATAAATTCTAATATTGTAATTTATATTGTAAATAAGTGTGGAAAAAAATTAAAATAAGAATTCTTAACTCATTTAGAAATTTATAATCTGATTAAATAATTCTTTTTTCATTGTATTAACGAGAATGGATTTCATATAAATTTATTGTAAAATTATTTAGGAATTCATTTTATTGTATTGCTATTTTATTTGCAGACTTACTGGTCTAATATTGTTTATAAACCAAATTTAAGAAAGGTATTATACAATAATGAATTATTTTCATATATTCTTAATATAATAATTATTAGATTGTAAATAA
This sequence comes from Ceratosolen fusciceps, assembly GCA_018883505.1. NCBI lineage: Eukaryota > Metazoa > Arthropoda > Insecta > Hymenoptera > Agaonidae > Ceratosolen > Ceratosolen fusciceps. The sequence continues at coordinate 638,871 of RCIC01000043.1, forward strand.
TGAAATAACGTTATTTAATTTTAATTAAAATTGTAGAATCAATTGTTTAAATTACGAATAACTTAAATCTTAAAAAACGAAATGAAATTTAGCATATTATTATAAAAGAATGTATTTTATTTGCAGTTATCAAAAGAATTTAATCATATTCACAAGAATTTAATCAAGAAAATTATAAATAATCAGTGAAAAAAAGTTTCTAATATAAAGAAATTAAAAGCATTAAATAAACTTAATTTAGATTTTATTGATTATTATTTTTAAAAGTTTTAGTTCCCAGTAATCCCAAGCACAGACATGCTTCCACATCGACGTTCAGATCGAATATTCACGATACCAAAATTATGCTCTGGATTTAGTGTGACCAGCTCGGTGTGGTGTATTATGATCTGTTAAAACCAAGTGCAACCATCACAGGAGATCTGTATTGAGCACAATTGATGCGTTCGAGCCGAGCATTGAATGAGAAACGGCCACAGTAAGACATGATAAAGTTATCCTGCAACATGAAAATGCTCAGCCACATGTCGCCAAAACCATCAAGCCATTCTTGAAAATCCTAAAATGGGAAATATTACACCACCCGGTGTACACTCCAGACATTTGTCTTTCCGACTACCATTCGTTCCGACCGATGACACATAGCATAATTGAAATCTGGTAATGGTGGAAGGATCAATCTTTCTCTCTGTTATCCTCTTATTTTTATGTAAATAGCTACAATTGGAAATATAAAGATGAAGTATAATAAAAATCGGAATCCTGTGCTTATATAAGAAATTTATAAACCACACTGAAGAGCATATTCATACAATGGGAATGCGGATAATATGAGACGGGAAACTAAAGTGACTGAAAACGCAGAGGAGGCGAAAGGCCTAAAACTATAATAGGTAACTTACTGATGAGGCCGTTATTTGTTACAAAATAAACAATCTTATTGTCTAAAATTAAAAGCTTCATTTGTCCTGAACTCAAAATAAGACAAAAAAATGTCTTTCAATACTTAAGTTAACAATTTAAGCTAGAACAATTTCATAGTTCGATATAGTAGAACAAGATTGATCTCTTCATTAAATATCGAATCATTAAATTCGCGCTGCCGGGAAATTCAAATTTTTGAATTTCGCGCCCTTAGTGAGGTAAAGTACTGGTTCTCTTCAGTTCTTGTGATGCCGGGTCTTCACCGTCGTGGCGCTACCTCCGTCTTGTCGGTGTGTTCGGTTTAGAAGTCGTTTGTCGCGTTTGATGTTGACGTCACCGCTATAACGCAGGACGTTGTTGATTGGGGCGGTAGCGCGTCGGTCCTTATGTAACGTCACCGCTAACGTTAGACACTGCAAGATGGCGGACATGGCGTCGTTTCGGGTGAGAGCGTCGTCAAGGCGACATCCCCACTCTGTTTACGATGTGTTTCTCTCACCTGATGTCGCCAAGCTGTTGGCTCCCTGCACTCGCGCTTGCTTACGTCCGTTTGTTGTGTTGCTCCTGCTCCAGCCTGTGGCAACGTCGGTGTTCTCGTATACTGTTCGTCAATGTGGTGAATCGATCGACCAGTCGTGCAGTTGCGGGTAAGGCTCGTGGTAGCAATCTCGCTATATTTCTTCTGATTTTTTTTGTCCTAGCTATCCTACCGCTACCGGGTCTTAAAATTTTTTGTTTTGTTCCACGGATTTTTATATTTTTCGAGTCGCCCTTTTCCTTGCCATCCGTTCCCGAATCCCCGGGAAAAAACTTTTTTACTTTCTCCTTTCTTCAACCATTCATTAGCAATAAATTTCGTGAAAAAAGCCGTTAACAATATATTTGCAGCACACTTATACATTTGTTGTTAATGAGATTAATTTTAATTGGTTTAGAATGTAAGGGAAAAGATATATTCTTAAATTTTTTTATTAGAAATTTATTAAATTTTATATTAAAATTTTTAGTACGTTTTGTCTACTATTTTCTTCCTCGCGCTAACTTTCCATGATTACTCTCATTGGTGCAGGGCTGTTTTAGCGAGCACACTCTCATGTTCGTTGTTTTTTAGAAGATTTTCAACGAGTTACCGTAAATTCGCGCTAAGTCTTTAACGCAAAGGACATGCTAATAATTAAACCGTTAAAAAAATAAATAATCCCTATTTGAAACTTAAAAGTAACATATATTCTCAATCTAAAAACTATAATTAAAAGAATATATTATCCCTTTTTTCGCTATTATAAAATTATTTTAAGATTTCGTAAAATTTCTCTTTGTTTTGACGTAATTTATATTTTTAGGTTTAGGATTCTTTTTAGAAGGATTATGCTATACATTGTTTTTACATTGTCTCATTTTATGTTCGTGTAAAGCAATGCATTGAATACTTCACACGTAAACTGGTAATTTTTCTCATTGGTAGCTCGTCTTCGAATTGCGAGATGAAATCATATAAGAAATCTTCCTTCTCGTATTTAGATCTTTCTCTCTTTTTTATTTTCTTTTTGCTTTAAACGAAATATGTATTATATCATTACGCAATGATATTAACCATATACAATTGTTGATAATATTACTGTTTAGGCATTGCCTAAATGATATTTAAAACAATGTATTCATTTCCATTAACGTATTTTTAATAAAGAAATTTACGCGAATTAACGCATGCCCGTTCACGAATATCTAATTACTTTTCTAATAACGTAAAAGTTGGCGGCCGCTTGTAAAGTAATCGTCTTGCAAAATAAATACAAAGTCAAATTCAATGACAAATTAAAATAACCATTAAAATTTAAAAAATTTCGTCGCTCAGTCGTTACTTTCTCTTCGGATCATAATTATTGTTCATTATAATCAATATTAATTATATTGATATCATAATATATTGATTATCATAATAATAATATTGATCATAATCAATATTTCAACATTTTAACAAAATCACAACTCTTTAGTTTGACAAGTGTATTGTATATACATACTGTTGCAGCCCTAATTTGAATTATTATTATTAATCTGGAAGGGGTTAGGGATTAGGTTGCTGGCAAATAATTAACACCTTGAATCGTACTAACAAAAGAAATTCGTTTATTTAAGTTCCTATTCCTACGGGGCATAAAAAACCTCCTTCTTAAGGCAGGAGGAAAAGCCCGCTTCGTATTTAACGCACGCGACTGGCCAGGCGCTTATAATTAAAATACCTATTTTACCGTAGAATTCGATTTAGTCTAACGGCCCCCGCAGAGAGGAAGGATGAGGGTTGACCTAGTGGACCCCCCAGTTCCAAATCCCTTCAACCAGGTCATCAGAGCCCGTGTATCTCCGCAGACGCCTCGTACTGGCAACACGTGTCCTATCAGTATCTCTCCTCTTCTAAGGTAGCTCATGAAAGACGATATGTTACCACGAATAAATACGAATTACATTACTATGAACAAGGCGCGTCCTAATGCTAAACAGTCGAAATGCGAGGACGATGGTTTCGAACACATACATTAAAAAAAAAATATATTACGCGCGCGAAAAATTATTATCTTCTGTGCATCTTCCGTTTCTTTTGAATGTATTTCACATTAAAGGTTTAGTTCATAACAAAAATGTTAAATATTTAGTCGTTATTATATATAAAGATTTAACAAGAAAAAATTCTCAAGCGTTATGAATGAAAAAAATTATTGAGTAAGGTTTAGTAGAATGAATATATGAAATTTTATAACTCATTATATAACAGAAAAAATTAATTACATTATTATAAAATTATAATAGCGCACTTAATATTTATATTTACATTTTAAAGAAATATAGATTGAATAAAGATCATAAAAACATAACCTGTTTATTTTAAGTAATAAAACATATTTTTATCATAAACTTCGTGTAATTTAAATTTCTATGTTTAGAAATATAAAAAATTTTTTAATAAAATATTTCATAATTATAGTTATAACCATAAAATCAGACTTATGGATATGATTTCATAATTTATTTTAATTAAAAAAAAAAAAAAAAAAAAAAATAATTATTTCAGTCTAAAAATCTTGACAAAAATTGCTTTGATCATAGCTTCTTCCAGAACGAAGATTACATAGCATTCTTTTCCGGCATCTATCATTGCATTCAGGTCTCATTGTTGAATTTCGGTAATAGTTTCTGTAATTAAATGCATTAATAGTAATTATACAATAAGCTAAAATCACGAAACAATCTTTTTTAAACAATTTATAATAATTTGTAGCTATAGCGCCATTTCCAGATGATAACATCGACTGCGAATTTAAGCAACCGACAATATCGATGCATGAACATGTAACAATTTAAGCATCTCGAAGCGCTGTTGTACCGTCTCACATGTAACTTATATTCCAACAACCGCATCAATTACATTTTCCCTTATGATTTTACCGCCCCCTTCCTTTATCTTACATATCTCTAAGCATACTGAAGTTGTCTGCCGTTATAACGGCAGAACGTTATAACATAGTTGTAATTGAATGAGAAAAGGGGGTGTGGACAGCGGAGAGTGGGCGGCGCGGAGCTGGTTGCCAGCCGAATTGGGGGGTGATTGGCGGGCCGGGGGGAGCATCGGGAGGCGAGGAGAAAACCAGCGTGGGAATTAATTAGCGCCACGGCAGGGGAGGGTCGCTCGAGTCGAAGAAGAAAAACCGCGGGAGGAATGGGACAAAGGAAACAAGCGAAGGTTATTATCAGCGGAGGAAGGAGGTCGAAGGAGAGGGAGGCAGTATCGTTTGAACTTTCGCAAGGAAGAGTCGACGAGCATTACGAGCAAAAAGGCAGCAAGCAAGAAAGATCGAGCAAATTTGAGAAGAGTAGGAAGAAAAGGCAAGGACTGAGAACATCGAGGAATGGAGGACACGAGCCACAACCCGCAAGTGCACGAACCACTGGCACACCTTCAAAAGGCCCACGAAACAACATCGCAGCTAACATCAGCCAGCCTGAAGGGAAGGTGAGAGCGCACACGCACACAGCGCAAGGGATCAGGCCTCCGCCACGCCAGCGGAGATTGGCGCCAAATTAAGTTGCAACGCGGGCACGTGGCGGCGTCGGTAAAGACGAAATCGGACGTGCCATCAAGGCTCGCGGGAGGCTTGAAAAATCGACAGCAAAGTGTGGCAAGTGTCCAGCAACGTAAAACTGAGAGCAAGGGAAAGCGACGAGACGCAGGGTCGTGAACAATAAATAATTAAAGCAACAAACCGGAGCAATTATTTCTACCTGAACCTCTCACCCCATCCCAGTTCTTAACAATAGTATTTTAAGATTCCTTAATAAAATTTATTGCCTAAGCTTCTTTATTTTTTATAAACTGTTTTTGTTAATGTTTTATCATTATTGTTGTTATTATAAAATCTATTTTATATTACAAATATTTTTTATTATTATCGAGTCTTTATATTAGTGATAATTCTATATTAATTATTACTTTATTTTAATTTTATTTTTGATATTAATATAACAGAAACATAAATATATTTTAAATATCTTTTAAGAAAATAATCTTTAATAGATTTGATTAGAATAGAATTCAAAATTTATAATAATTTAATATTATAATTACAAATTAAATAAAAAATGATATTCGATTTGATATAGGGATGTACCTGTAGTAGTTTTCAAAGAGATATTGGTCTTTAGCCATTCTATTTATGAGAGAATCCCAATCTCTAGGTAAAAGCGATGTCATGAAATAAGCTTCTTTAGCACTATAGGCTTTGTACCATTCTGGATTATCACGTTCGTTTGCTTCATTAAGATTCATTGTCCAAGTTTCATGGTTTAGCACCAACTGAAAAAGGATACTACTTTATATTAAATTTTTTCAACCATTTATTTTAATTAAAGTTTTTTTTGAAGAACATATTTGATATGATAGTGATTTTACGGATAGGAGGAAGAAAAAATTTGATTGCGCTGTGGCGCTAATTACGTCTCGCGGGAACGCCCACGAGGCTTCAATTTTCTTTTCAATAAAAGAAAGTGTCGAACAAACGTAAATGCATACTTTTTAAATTTTAAAAACACAATACGTATAAAAATGTAATTAAAGTGATCATGGTGTTCAAGTATGATCTATTGTATCGCTGTACAACTTGTCTGGTTTTTGTATACGAATAATTAAAGAATAAAAGACGTTGTCTTTAACTGTCTTTAACTCTTGAAATGCACGTACAATACTAATATAAAAATTAATTGTACATGCGAATCTCCAAGTCAAATGCTTTAATTTAAAAAAAGAAAGTTATTGGGATGAGTAATCGGTTATTTAAACTTACAAAGACATAACTGATAATATGATTTTAAATTATTTTAAAAAATAAAAAATAATGCATACTATTACAAAATTCCAAAAAGCAACGTTATATAGAATTTTAATTAAAATGTTTAAAACTGAAATTAAACTTACTCTAGTTGTTTTAGTATGATCACCATCAATATAATAAATACGATAAGCAGGATTTACATTTTCCCAAGGTGTAATTGAAGGTGCTATATATCCAACATTAATTGGTCGTTTAAAATTGTTCGTATCATAAAAAATTTCAAACTCATCATAATGCGTATGTCCATAAAATTGTGCCATTATAGTTTCTGCATATCTATTAACATTAATAGATTTTTGAAAAAACTTTTGTGATTTTAATCAATGATTAATATTAATAAAACTTATTGTTAAATTTTTATTAGAAACTATAACAAATACTTTGTCAACTGATTGATACAATGTAAAAGTTAATTAAGAATCTAATTAATGATAATGATTTAACAATTATAATTTTTAATAGTATTGTCAAAATAAATAAGGTCTCAATATCTCAAATAAATTATTTATTTAATTAAATCTTTGATTTTTTAAATTGCAAGACACAATTTTGTGTTGTAACTATAACGTACAAATGTAATAAAGTATAATGCAATTATATATTGTAATTATATCAACAAGATTTTAAATGTAAACTTTACCTATTAACAATGTCGTAGTAATTTTTAGACCAAACTTTTAAGCAATCCGGTTGCCCAGGTGGAATATGGCCAATGATATGGACTTTTTCTCCATTAGCTTCGGCCTTATTAAGTTCATTTATTAGCCAAGTAAGCTGTCCCATAGGATCGGTACTATTCAATAATAGCCAGAAGTTATTTCTATTACAGTAATTTCCATTAAGTGAAATAATTCTAAAACCAGGTCTTGCAAGGGTAGAATAATATGCTCCACGTCTTATGGTAGTAGATGTATCGGTTGGTAACCAGCGACCCCATTCATTATTTAATTCGTCATATAGCCAAGACATATTTTTTCTTGATGGCGCAAATGATGGCGCGTAACTACAATGTTTATTTACTATTATTACTATTAACTACGTAGGTTATTTTTACAAAAAATTTTAAAATATATATCTCTTTATTTAACTAAATCTAAATAAACTTTAATATATTAGTCAATTTCAATATATTAAATTTACATTTACATACTACACGTAAAGACAACTTAAATTATAATGAATAGTTTAAAAATTAAAAATTAAGTTGTAGAAATATTATTAAAATTATTATAATTCTCAAAAGGTACACATTTTAAAATATTTAAAGACATATTTTAAAAGAAATTGTACATTTGAATTTCATATTCAACATCTCCACGAATTTCATTAATATATAAAAATTTATTTACATAAGTCACTTGAATAATAGAGAAATAAAAGACCTTTGTTTTTACCCCCATAAGTTATGATCCTATTTACAGTTTGTAATAAATTCAAATTACATCTCTGAGTCAAATAATTTAGAAGGACATTATAAACAATATTATAATATTCGTAAGTTATATTTTCGATAATCATAAAATCTAATCAAAAGAAAATATATGAATAATATTATTTGAAAATTTATTGCTAAATAACGAATATTTTATCATAGAATCCAATTTAAAAATAAGAAACCAATCATTATTGGAAATAAATAAAAAATACTACGATTTTAAATTCCTAGTATAATGCGAGTTAATCGTAGTATGATATAGTCGATTTTCTTGTATCAAATCGTAATTGTAACCACATATCTTTACAAACGCATATCTTTGCAATAAATAAACTAATAATTTAATGACAATATCTTCATCTGTTCTATTACTTTAAATACTTCACGGAAATCTAATCCATCCCCGAGGTATCTGATCTCGAGGTGTCGCATTTACGGTCTTAATTCTTAAAAAACTATAATTAAATATTAATTATTTACAAATTAACTTTATTCAATAAAATTTTGAAATTTTGTCATCTATCCCTATTTCAATATTCGATAAGATAAAAACTTTCTTTAAAAAAATTAAATTCTAATAAAAAATAAGCATTTATTATATATTAGAAATTAAAAAAAAAAATATTCAACATAATATACCTATCGACAGGACAGCTCTCATGATTTCCAACAGAAGAAAAAATAGGTACATCATTAAAATAAGTGGCCATTAATTTTGCAGTAACTTGAAGATTTTTTATATTTTCTTCTCTTGTTTGATTCCATATATCATGAGGAGGAAGATCTCCTGTCCAAATAATGTAATCAATGTCCTTGGAATAAAAATTTAATTATATATTGAGTATAATTATATATATACAGATAGATATATATTATTTTTATTATAAATATTTTAGCATTTTTAATAAGTAAAATGGTATTTTAAATAGTGTTATATAATTTTTATAAATGCTATAAATACATAAAATAATTTTACTTTAACATATTACATTCTTAAATTATTAATAAAATATAAATTGAATTTAAAATTATAAACTGTTTTATTTATTCTTAAATAAATATAACATAACCTCAAAGTTAATATATAAAGGATTTTCTTTGTCATTACATAATTCCAAGTCTCAATTGATATTTTTTCGCGCCAAAGATATTAAAAATATTCGTAGTACGAAGCGATTATTCTTAAATGATAGTCTATACACGACCCTTCCACAGTATGTTTATCGGTTTTTTATTTTATTATTCACATTAACTACGCAAGAATTCTCAGAATAACAAAGTATTCCTCAAATCTCTTATTAAAGGCTCCCGATCTGATTACCCACTAAAATCTCTTACTTTGTTTTATGAAACTACTATAATAATATAAACTAGTATTTAATTTTTATAAAAAATAATTTTACATATAATAAAATAGCTTTATACATAGAATTTTTTTGTTTTGATGTTTACTAGATTGATCTTGAAAAGAAATCATTTTCTTTTTTATCGTTAATATTTTGTCAAATTAGGCGCCGGATAATTAAGAAAAAGCAAAGCTTTAGAAACATGAACAGAAAAGCTTAAAATATATTATTTTTGATACATGATTAATTTAAGCATAAATTTTGATTTTTTAAAAAATAATATGTAATCAAAAAAAGAAGAATATTGAAAGAAAGAAAAAGAAAAAATATGTAAATGTATGTTGTATATATTTTAATTTAATTAAAATTTTAATTAAACTCAATAATATGATATACTCTGCTTATCGCTTGAATTACCTTCAATTTCCATCTTTAAATTAATATCACATATTTTAATGATTATTTAAATATATTTAATTAAAACAATAAATTAAATTAAAACACATATTTAAAATTTCATTATAATACTTTATAAAAGTCCGCACGCTTCAATAAATATAAACATATTTATTGAAGAAGTGAAAAATAAAATTTAAAAGTATAACTCACTTTTTTCTCATGGAATTAGAAACTTTTTTTTATTGTTTACTTGATTGTAACTTTATTTATTTGACTTTGATAATCTACTTTTTATTTATAATCTCTAGATATCTTAATTATTTAAACTCAATGATTTGTTGATATCTAAAGTAAAATAAAAACTTTTACGCGAATTATTTATCAACTTACTCAAATAGTTTGAACAATATTAAAGTAAAAAGCAAAGCAAATCACGATTTGATTTATAGAATATCGCCTGCTTTCCTGGAATATAAATTATAGTCACAAACTGCGTTTGACAAAAAGGGTGTGTGGAGCCATTTTCAAAAGATATTTAGATTCTTTAAGGTCATAAATTATAATTACAACGGTAGCATAAGGCTACCGGCATAACTGTACCTTCATTCGCCTAAAAAATTAGAGAAAAATTTATAACCCGCTCCATATCTACTAAAAATAATTACACGATGCAACAGGTAAGTGCAAGAACCAACACTATATATTTCGCCCCTCTGCGCTGCACCACCACATCGTTACCAAGACACCTTAATCCAAGAAAACTTAACTACCACGCGGAAGTCCAGTAACGTCAAAATCACCAATAGGGATAAAAAGAAATGCAATTAAACAAAGCCAGTGTCACTCGCTTCTATTAGACCGGGACGGCTTCTGTTTGCCGAATATGATATTTTTTCCTATAGGTAGTCGTCCTATATTTCCGTCCGTAAGTTGGTTGTTAATAAAAATGTAGAATATAATAAAACTAAAAATATTGCTCCTGAAGTTGTCTTATTCAAACGAATTTTCAACCTCTTACCTCAAACGCGAATTCTTTAAAAAAGAAGTCCTATAATATAATTAAAATGCTTAATATATTTTGAAAGATTTAAATAATTTCAAGAAGTTATAAAAATGTATAAAAATATAGTACATAAAGGCTAAATAACTTTTTTATTATAAGTTGATTTTCTTCAGTCATGTATAATCTATATTCATATCTAAAATTTACTACAAACAATATTAATGTGATATAAAGACAATTAGGTTCTGTGCTTTCTTTTTTAAATAAAAGTATAATATATTAAATAGTAAATGAATTGATACTATTTAAACTCTCTAATATACGAGTATGATGTATGTAATATTAATTAAAATATTTTTATTTAAATAATAAAAAATTTAATTACAATTTTGCAGATCAATACCTTATGTGTAGCAGAAATATGTTGAAGTACATTTTCCAATAACCGTCGGGGAGTATCACATTTACGATAGTCACCCCATTTGCCAGCAGCTGTTATATTGTTTTCAGAATATCCGTTAGTTACTCTACAACATAAAGGTTCATCGCAATCCGCATTCATACCTTCTTGATAATATGGATCAAAATGTGTGTCCGATATATGAAGAACTTTAAGCATTGGTACATTATTTGGGGGAGGATATTTCATTTGAGGGAGAGATATATTTGACGTTGATAGATTTAATTTCCAATCATGACGGGCATCATATCCATTAAAACATGAATTATCTAAAACAAAACTACATATTTGTGCTGAAGTCATATCTGAAAGTTTAATGATTTCTAAAACATCGACCTGAAATACATAATGTAAATTTTATATTTTGTCTTTATTATTCACTATATTTAAGAATAATTTTTTGATATTACAAACTTAATATTGAATATAATTATTTGAGTTTCACTTTATAATTTACAAATTTATAAAAAATAAATTTTTCATGGCACACATTTCCTTTACAAGAGCCGTTCTCTTAGTCCTACAGATAGTAGGTAACCTTTTCGCTTTAACTAAAACGCGTTTTCTCACACCCTCTGGGTGCAACAGTGAATGGGAATAAAATACACAAGAAAAAAATATACTTTACACCACGGAGCACATGCCTATCTTCCAAAATCAGAGAAGCCACGACGAAAATGCTGGGAAGCACTGATGTGTGGGATCGGGAAAAAAAACCACAACACTAAGTTTTAACGGTTCGCATCCTTTAGCCTGAGCCAGCATTTCTAGTAATCTTATTTCTACTCTACTCCTCCGAATCACTGCGCGTTTTCCTGCTCAGTAATCAGCATCTGACGTCAAGAACTGCATCTCTCCGTGGTTGAATATTTGTATATGTTCTCTAGCTCGGTAGACTAATCATTTGCTCATGGGGATTGTTTTAACTATTACAAGATTCGTCCGATAACAGGAACTACTAGTTCGATCAATCTTTTCTCGGTGAATGTATCAATAGATTTTCCGACTGTTATACAGATTGCGTGACATTATCATTTCCTATGAAACCTACTTGGCATAATTCCAGTATATTTAAAATGTCAAAACTGATTATTGCAAGTGGGAGCATATCATTATCAACGCCAGCCGCACGAAAAAACATGATCGCGCAAAATACACGGAAGAACGACGCGCAGAAAATAATAAAAACACGTACTCAACCGACGTACGTGTAACTGTAAAACTAATAAAACGCACTATCAGTAATGCCGGGGTTTGAGCGAAGTTTGTAAAATGGACATACCTGCCGCCGTAGAAAATAATAATAGAAATCTTTATACTCTTTACTCTTTTTATCCTCTTATTAAATTCTCAAACGTAGATTATCTATGCAACAAAAGTAGCATTTTACAATGTATACATAAAAAATTAAAAAATTTAAAACAATAATTAACATTAAATAATTAAAATTAAAAAATATAGTTTTATTAATTTTATTTTTATATATACATTGAATCAGTATTGCAATACTAAAAGTTTATTATTATACAATGATTTTATGTCGAATATTTATTAAACTTGCCTGTCAATATGAAAAGGAATTTTATATAAATATAAAGACATCTAATTATATTATGCTTGTAAAAGATATACCACGTATGGGAATAGATCGAGCCGAGGTAGGGTTCCGCAAGATGTACTATGGAACAGTTTTAATGAAAAAAAGTAGAGCAAAATTTTAACAAACGATTAGATTTTTGTATTGAATTCTCTTATACTATAATTTTACAAAGCTATTATAATTATGATTTATATAGCTTTATGGTGAGTCATTGCATCTTGCAGACGTTATTGATTGACTTGATGGCACGTAAACCGTGACACGAGGTGAAGACTCATGACATGTGGAAAAGATGATAGCAACAGCAGTGATAGCTGCTGCTAAAACATCCTTATTTGTAATTTATTTTTCAAATATTAAGATAAACAATGTTATCAGCTATTCATAATTTATGATCTATAATTATAATTCTATTTATGATATGCATGATCAATACAGTTCATTAAGTTATAAATTATATTTTAATTAAAAAGATAGTTAGTTTAAGTATTATACATTGAAGTAAAAATTAACCGTTAAAATATAAAAATATATTATGCTTACAATTTATAAAAATAATCGTATTGGGATGATAGATTTGATTTATACATTATATAAAATAAAACAATGGAAGAATGATCACGAAATAGAGAAAGAGAGAGAGAGAGAGAGAGAGAGAGAACCAAAGGCTTCTGCACTTAAAATAAATTTAAAACATTTATGTTGATCAAAAATAAAGGTATTAAAGAAATAAAATAATGATTTAGAAAATTCAGGATACAACCTTAAGAAACTATTGGTGAAGAATACTCCTTCAAAAAATTATTAAATTATATTGTGTATATTTTTATTTGCGTAACAAATACGAATTTGACAAAATTGTATTGAATCTATTTACGAATTTAATTTTTATTTAATAATTTATACTAATAAATAAAATTAACTTTATTTGTAAACAAGATTTGTACTCAAAAGAATTTATAAATAATTGAAGTAACAATTTAAAAATTTAATGAAACATTTAATTAAATGATTATAAACTAATAAATACATTAGCGGCACTAAGCGTCAATTTTTGCTTAAAAAAATACGATAATGTAGATAAATGTATTCTTAATTTAGGATTGTTCTCAGCACATTTTTAAATTAAGATAATAAGTTCGAGAGGAATTACTAACTGAAAGTCTTAGTGCGCAACATATGAACAAATTTAGATGGAAAAATTAAGTAAATTCTTTCATCTAAATTGGATTATTAATAATCAAAAGATCAAAACTGAAGTATCTCTAGGGAAATTGAGTAGGCACAAGAAAAGAATGCGGCTAATATACAATAAAAAGAATGAAGGACTCTGTGCGTTACGACGAGACTGTACAAATGACAGACGCATCTAGGATATATTCTAATGCATATTTAATTATATAAGACTTTATTCATCGATGCTAAACCATAAAGATTTATGAAAATATTTATTTAAAAAAAATATCTTTTACACTATTTTTATTAAAATTATAAATCAATTTTGAACACTATTTACCGTATAAATGAGTTTAAAAGTTTTTATGGACAATTAGACGACAAAATTAGACGACATTCCTGGAATCAAATGTGCACTAGTTTTCGAAAATTCGTTAGATTCAGACATCAAGAAATTCCTTATAACATTATATTATCATAATGGGAAGTAATATAATATAAATTAATACTGTTATTGAATACGGGAAGGGGGTGTGACCAACGGTAAAAGCGGGTGGCGCAGGAGCTGGTCGCCCGCCAAATTGAAGGGAGATTTGAGGGGCAGGAGGAGCATCGGGGGAAGGGAAGTTGGGGCTGCTATCTGCGTCCGCGGTCCCACCAGTATGGGGAGGGACGGCGCGAGGCAGGGGGCACGCTTCCCGAGCCAATGCGCGGAGAAAGCAAGAGGGAGATGCGCCAGGCACCGGGGGAGGGGAGGAGGATAGGATAAGAAGTGATTGGACCCGGAAGAGGAGAGAGTTACTCACGCCGGAGGAAAAAACCACGGAAGGAACTCGGAGGAGAAAAAAAACAAGTGAAGGAGTCTTGCTCAGGGGAGAGACGAGGCCGATGGCAAAGGGGAGGGGGGTAGTATCGTCCGAACCCTCGCAAAGAAAGGTCAGCACGTATACATTATTGCAAGTGAATGCCTCTCCGAATAAAAGATAAGCCAGTGAAGGTCAACGAGCATAAAAGGAACGACGAGATTGTAAGGAGCAAGAGTTGTAAGGTAGCCGAGGTTAGCTGCGAGGACCCACGAGGTAATGCCGCATTCAGCGATAGCCAGGCGCCTGAAGGGGAGAGGAGCGGCGTCGTCATAGTTACACCATCAAAGGGAACACGCCGTCCACCATCTTGGCGAAGACTGGCGCCAGCAATGACGTCAGTATTCGCGGCACGTGGCGAGGTCAGTAATAACGGAAGCTATCGTACCAATGACGTGCACGTCATGAGGGCGCGGCGCTGCTGAGGTCGACGGCGGGAAGACAGAGGAGCGCCGCCATGACATCGAGGAGAGTAGGTGCGAGCTGAACATCGCCTGCCCGAAGAGCGCGCGCAAAAAAGCGCGGGAAGTTTAAAGGCGAAGTGGCAGATTTGGTTGCTGATGCTTGGTGACGTCACGCGCTAACATTAAAGTTGAATGAAAATGATAACCGCTCAGGGAATTTAAATACAAATAAACAATCATGAGCTCATCGGCGTTCGTTTCCAAAGCAGTTACCGGCGGTGCGTCTCTGATTCGCCGCTGCGTTAGGTTAAGTGTAATTGTACCCACCAACTACGTGTACTGTAAATTAGCATAAGTGACCAATAAAGTATTTAATTGAACAACTATAAGGACGGCTCCTCCTTCATCCTACACGTTCCCACCTCCCACGCCAGTCCCACGCCAACTGTAACACATACAGTTTTGGCTTTGTCTAAACATTCTGCCGGCCTTGAATGTACGCATTCAATTTGAGTAACTAATATAAATATTTATAATTTTCTTTTCTTTTTCAAGCTTAACAAATAGTACATATTAATATTAGTAAACATTATAACAATTAGTAAAATATATCGTGTTAAATCGTGTTTTTTTATATGCCTAATTAAACGTTTATATGCATTGGTGCAGTTAATCTTATAGAGTGATCATATAGTTTAGTTTTATGATTTATTTGTACGACTCGCATTATGCCGTCGTTGCCTGGATATACTTTTATAATCCGTCAGAAACCTCTAATAGAGAGTAGGTATGTTGTCCTCCTTTAATATGACCGTTAAATATTTCTTTCTCCACCTCTTCCAAAAATGTTGTTTCATTAATTTATGTGCATCTATTATTTGTATAGTATTTATCACATTGACAGCAAATTTTTTTTTTATTACCACAGACCTTATTAGACAATATTTTAAGTGAATATCGTATAATGAAATGTGAGGACGAACCATCTTGGAAGTCATGAGAATCTGATAATATAGATTTAATTGGACAAGAATTTAGAACTACCTCAATTTCAATAATATAACTTAACAATTATTTGTATTTCAATAAGACGTTCCTGGCCATTCGTATTAAAGTATGTTTAAATGATTTTACTGTGGCTTCCTACAATTCGCGAATTTATTTACGTTATATTTCATTGTGTTTTGCTCAAGATTCCATGTTATGCCTATGTTTTTTGTTATATTGTATCATTAATAATGTTCACCTCCATCGATGTGTTTGGCAGATCATTTATTATATTCGCGCAATCGGATGCTTATTTTCTTAACGGCAAACAACCCATATTTATAGTATTTAAAGCCATTGTGATTACAAAATGTATCTGCTATCGTATTAGCACCCGTTAATATGTTTTCCAAAAAAAATCTCGTTTCATAATTTTTAAGGCTCGTGAATATTGATTTTTTACGCTGATAGTTATTCGTAAAGGCTCCGGATCGCCAGAAAAGAAGCGTAGGAAATCCTAAACGTTACCGCTCGAACCATATATATTTTCAATAGCATATTTTTATTGTTTCTGTATAGAATTTTTTAATATTTAGTATGTACTTCATTCACTAAAATTAGCCTGTATATTTGATTTATATCTGCGATTAGGAAAAATAGATGCATTCGGAGTCTAATAAGAAACGAGAATAAATAAATAGAGATAACCCCATAGGCGATTTGAAGGAAGCATTAAAAACTACCCTCAACTTCGTTGTCCTTTCCATTGCATAAATTATCAGCTATTATGGCAAGAATTATCCATCAGATGTGGATTCATTTAGACACTAATCACATACTCTACGTCAATAAATTCTTGCATGATAATGATTTTTTAACTCTGCGTCGTAATCTAGCCTACTTTCCAATGTTAAACACGGACGATCAGCTACTTTATAAGAGCATTCTAATACATTTACTTTTATCACAATATTTGACCCAGGGTCGAAACATTTAGAGATCACAAACTCGTTGTAGATTCCTTTCTTTAGTTTATATTTGAATTTTTTGCAATGCTATCTGCTTGCTTTGGCTTATCTGTAGCATCAAATATTTATTTTCTGCGAATGTAAGAAATGCTGCCATTATAAGCATATCGTATCACTCGAGAGTTTTTTCAGATTCTTTTTGTATAAATTTATGTAATTTACCGGCGGTGGCCTTTATCGTATTGTTTTTTTCCGTAGGTCCACTGATTTTTGTATCAACAATTCGAATTAATAAAATTGAAAGCGGTCTGGACACTGGTTGAAACAGGATCAATGGAAAAATATTCACTTACCTTCAAAGGACCTGAATCTTGCTTTGAATGAAGTGGTCATGATGCAGGAAGCACTTGACAATAATAGGGAGTGATCAGGCCTTTGAAGCTTTCTTTGATTTAGATTGAGCCTTTGATTGAGAGTGTCATGGATTTTATTTGTGACGACATATATATTTATTTTGGTTGCTGGATCCTTTGTTGATAGATAAATTTATTTATTTGTTGTTGGATCCCTTATTAATATTTAGATTAATTTAGATTTATTATTTTTTATTAACTATTTTATTTCTAGATTTTTTTATCGAATGTTATATTTAATGATTTATCAATTGCTGCTGCCTCTAGTGAATATTAATGCATTAATTTTTAACTTACTCATTCGTTAATTGTAGATTACTTATAATTTTTATTGGTTAATAACTTTAACGTGGTACATTTGTCTTGAAAGACCAACTGGATCTTATGTGAATTGTTATTAAAAACGATATGGTTTTACACACATCTGCACTCATAGACTTTGTAGTAGTACTAAACTTTGAATTAAGTTATTTTATTAAATTTTATAACTTTGAAGTTGTACCTTTGTTCTTTTTTAAAAAATAAATGAAGTAACAATAGTTTCTAATTTCTAACTATTTTTCGAAAGTTCGCTAGACTGTCATTAAGAAATCCATTATAACATTATATTATCACAACGGAAAACAATATAATATTAATTAATACATCCTAGGCTTTACCTAAGCTGGTAAAAAAATTTTTTTTAAATGTGTTACATAATTACTTTTACTTATATTAAAAATAGTTAAATAATATTTAAATAAAGTTAATTACTAAATAAATTACTATTTTATGAATTTTAATTCAGAATATTACTTACACCAATTAGATTCATTACACCTGAACAAACTCTGGGAGATTGTATCTGAAGAATACTGCAATGTATAGCGACGAAGGAAAGAATTTTTATATCACTTTTGCCAGCTTTTATCATAAATCTTACCATATTAATTATAAATTTGCAAGCTAAACAGGAAGTTTTCGATGCTGTAGAACTTCTAATTTCTTCTAAAACTTGATGTATATTAAATATTTTAGTAATCATATCAATCCATTTAGTTAAATTTCCACTTTGTATTGCTCTCTCTGAATCGGATAACCAACGTGAATAATTTATCTAATAAATAATTGTAATATTTTATTTATATTAAGTAAATCAAATTCGATTAAATTTGCATTAATTCACAATGAAAATAAAAAATGTATTCAATAATTTAATATTCAATATTAATAAAATATACATAAATATACATTATTTAAAGATTAATACTAACAATTCTGTTCGAAAACGCTGAAAGGTAGAGAAAAATATATTTTGATTTAAGAATTGCTTTATGTTAATACAATAATTTTAGACGTAGAAAATACGACTGAGTATAAAAAACCCAGGCTAATATTTGCTCTATTGTTACTACGTATCTACTGATTACATTTCCACAATATACTTCCGTAGTCAAATTTTTTTTTACAGTGAGATATCAATAAATATTTTTCAATAAACATTCGATTCTAATTAATAGTGTTATCATCAATGGTTTCATAAAAAAATTCTTCAACAAATTGTCGAACATTTTTTAATCATATATAAACAAAGTCACGAACTTTCAAGAATATGAGACTTATTAACCTACGATTACGATCTATGTTTCATAGTTATGTTCATAATTAATTTTTTAATTTGTAAAAGTTATTATTACGATATAAATTTAATTTACATTATATAATCTATAAATGTTTTTATAATGCACTGACTTAGTTTAAAATATTTTTAATGTAATATTAATGAAAAAACACGATAAATAAAGGCGGAACAGTCGATGAATGTGAATAAGATTTTTAGTTACAAGTTGACTAAAATCTCATTATTCTCCGAAATTTATTGACATGTAATTATGGAATTCTGTAAAAATTCAAGTAAATTATGAAAAAATAACGTCACATATTATTAAGCAATAAATATTTTAATTCAATTCGAAATACTTACATTTTCTAGCCATTTTGGATCAAATATATTAACAGTAGGACCTAGTATTTTTGAAGGCGTATTGTATGCCAAATTATCACTACTGTTTTTCAATTGTTTTATATTCCCAATTATTTCTGTTATTTCATTAGTATTTGAATTCAAAGAATCTTCCGCTTCTATATGATAATTTAAAAATAATATAATAATATTATCCATATATGCTCTATTATTTATTTATAAATTATATAAATTTATAAATAAATGAGTTATTAGTAACAAAAAATAATAATATTTTTAAAATATATCAAATATATTACTGTTAAAAACGAACTGCCCTTTAAATCGAATGGTTAAGGCGACATCTTTTCGTACTTCCTTAAATTTAAACCTGCACCGCAACATTCAAATCATACACACGCAATTTGACCTATTGTCTACTATCTGCGCAATTACCCTCCAATACATGGCGATCGACATCCCATCTAATTGCCTAATAACTAGTTAAGGCAAAAAAGGCTAGTCAGTACACCTCCCTCCTGCACCAAAATAGCGCGAAAACGCACTAGTCCAACGACACATGTTGTAAGTAAATAATTTGTAACTTATAATTCACCAATAAATAACTCTTTCACCAAATGCTGTGTTTTTCTTTTGTGATTTAATACAAAAACATTAATTTAACAAAGATCAAGGCTTGTTAAAGCAACCCTTGTAATCGCGTCTAGTTTTATCGCCAGACACGCCGTAACATTACTTTTGTTTATCTTAAATTTATAATACTAATTGTGTACAGCTATTTTTTATAAAATATACATTTTATAAAAATAAATAAATAAACTTTTCAATAATTGAAAAATATTTTTATAGTCCTAATATTAGCTTATAATTATTATAAGTTACTCGATTAGATTTTTTTCCTAGCAATATATTCTTGATTATTTCTTATTTTTATTACAACTTTATTACAATTTTATTTTTATGAATTTATTTTAGTCATATACATCTGAATAACAATTACAAAATTATCTATAAAATCTTGGTGACTTCTTAGGATAATTAGTTTTTAAATTTTTTTATATTATTTTATTATAATTGAATTATATTTCAATAAGAAAAATTTTATTCAAGATATACAAGTGTTATTTATTTACTGTTTTCTTTATCAATTTTTTTATTTTAAGTTTTATATCAATTCAATTTAAATGTCTTTATAATAAAGAGACTCAACGAGGTTTCGGTGATATCGTAAAAAAGTTATGGGTATTCAAAGATATTCTTAGCTTATGCCATTAAATTTTGGCGTCATAGTACTTCATTCCCTTGCAGCCCTAATAAAAGTTTGGTGTATAATATTCATTTATTGTATCTATCATTCTATGACTATCTTGCAGAAATTTTCAAAATTGTAGAATAATTTAAGAAAAGTAAAAAATAAATCATTATTATATGGTGTTTAGAAAGAGTATTATATATTCCTTAATGTTTATTAATATTGCATTACATATATAATTTATAGTATACTTACCGACAAGAAACAACTTAGAAATTGTTGTATAACATAGTAGAAAATAAATATTATACAAAATCCATCGGTAACTCGACATAATACCCCTCCTTGTTTCAATCTATTAAAATATTATAAATGGTATGAAAAAGTTAAATTATGCTTTAGTATTATAAATTTTAAAAACTATAATCCTTAATAAATGAAATAAAATTAATTTACCTTGTATAATAAACATTTATAATTCGATAATTTGAGATTATTTCTTTAAATTTCACTTCATTTAGTGAAGAAATTTATCATTATGTATTTCTTTCTTTATATAAATTTTACAAAATATGTAATTATTTTTTAAAACGATAATTATACATTTTCTACGTTTAAAATGACTATCTCACTCAGCCCTTTAAGTAAATATGTCGAATATTTAACGAAAAAGTTAACGGAGAACCTCAGATTTTAACTAAATTTCAGAGAGAATTTAACTAAATTTCCGTTTTACTCACACTGGACTTGCTATAATATTCATAAAGTTTAAATAAAACATAGAACATAAGAAAATCGTCAGTCAGCTTTGAGACATACACCGATGCGCAAGTTGTGAAAATACAGATAAAATCGATTGTTTGCTCCAATCTATCTGAAGTATATAATACGTGTGAGCGTAATAGAAATGAGTGAGTTTAATAGAAATTTGCTAGAAAACTGCTGAAAAAATAAGGAACAGGAATATAATCTGCTACCACTCAACATGTACACTTTATAACATGTAGTATAGTTAGAAGTGTGTTAGTATAATGCGCGATTGGATTTCCAAAAAAATCGATTTATCTTTTTAAAACCATTTTATAAATGAATATAATATTTAAATGTTAAAATTCACATGGGCTTAAGATAATAGTCCAGTTCATTCGTTATTTAGAGAATGTGACTTGAGAAGAGTAACCCACCTCCAAGCGTTCATCGCATGATCCTCGGTTGTAGATGTATTAAAAAAACGAGTGGCTGTGGCGATCTTACGTGTTCGCTCACAGTATACTGTTGTGACTCCTCTCTCAGAATTTAATCAACACAAAAATATTTAATTAATTATGAAGCGTTTTAATATAGGCACCTAGTCACGAAAGTATCACTAAGAGTGTCAAGTTGGTGTAATTTCTCTTTCGATCGCATATATTAAGCGCATTAGTTAAGTATCTTGGTTCAACAGGGACATTAATCATCCTTTCATACGAGGTTGTTTTTCCGTCTCTGAAGAAAAAATACCTGCCAGCAATCCCTAGGTCCGATCTCCCACTGATTCAATCATCCGTATGTATCACGGGATTGAAGCGCCTTGGTCCTCTCTCTCAGAGAAAGAATGCTACTCTTTTTGCACTGAAATCGTTACATTTAAAATAGTAAGGTCGACGCACATAACGTCAAATAAGATAGTGCCGGCACACATTAAAATTTTAAATTAAAAACATTTTGAAAAACAATAAAAATTTTTAATTTTACGTAATACTGGAAATACTAGTTTCATCTAAAAACCCAAGGTCGCACAAAAAATAAAAAATTTTCTTCAATCAATAAATATTGTCATTTTTATTTCATTCGTAGCATTGATATTACCAAGAAATGAATAAAATATATTTGTCAGCTAAAGTAATTTATATATAATAATTCAAATTAATAAACATGGATATTAATCGAAGTTTTAAAACTCTTACTATGAAAAAAATCAAATATTCTATTTTATAAAATTGTTCTATAATATACAATCTTATAAGATTTCATCTGTCTAAAGTATTCCTAACATTAAAGAAAATAATAATGTTCTATAATAATATATTTTAAAAAGTGAATTAATATTAAATATTTTACTTTTAAAAATCTATTTTCATCTATTGTAAATCATGAAAATTTTAAATCGAGGTATGTATTTTAAAAAAATTAGGAATTTAATTTAATATAGCATGATTATTCAATTATATACAGCTTTGAAAAGCTTAGTAAAAATTTATAGGATACCAGCATCTTTTTAATATTATTGTTAACTAAATATTCATTTATTTTTTATGGTATCAATTCCAAAGTTATAATAATTTTATTAATTTTTTTATTTAATTAGTACCTAATATAAATCAATTTAAAAATACATGTCTCATTATTTAATTGCTATATAGAAAATATATATTTTGAATTAAATTTATATTAACAAGTAAAAGTTGCTAAGTTATACATATTTTAGTTACATATATATTTTATTATAAATATTACTTTATATAAATACAATTTATATTAATATTTATATTTATAACTATAAGTATTAATGTATATGAAAAACTATTACGAATAAATATTATTTTTTTTTACCTATAAAGTAACATTTTAATTTTTTTCTGATTCACTGAAAAAATTTTCGTTATTCCTTACATATATAAATTGTTTTAGAGAGCTGTAGTCTTTAATTATAAACTTTACCTTAAATATATTTTATTAATGTATATATTATATTCATAATTAATAGCAAACTTTTTTAAATAATGAAAAGATTATTTTTTAATAAATTATCTTTTATAATTATCTCTATTTTATATTTACAGATATAAAAATATTTTATTAAAAATTGATATTTGAAAAAAGAAAAAAAGCCGTACAATTTTGAATATCTATCTACTTAAAATAATTGGCCTTATAATATTATTTATAATGCTTATATTATAATTTAAAAAATGTTTAATTTATTAGTAATATCATAATATATAATTAGATTTAAATAATTATATTTAAAAATATATACATTGAAATAATTTATAAATAAATTACCAAAAATGTTGACTGTATGTAAACAATTGATGAATAATTCGTATTTCTCTTACAATAGTACTAACTAAGCACCTATAATAGAAATGCTTTTAAGTAAGTAATAAAATCAAAGTATGCATAACAATAAAAATAAAAGTAGCAATTAAATATAAAGTGTTATACATAATATTACACACATTAACATAATATATTTAAATAAAAGTTACGAAATATTATTCACATGTATTACTATAGAATTATAATATATTGAACAAGATATATTATATTATTCTTGTAAAATAAAAAGACCTACGTAAACCAAAAAATAGCGAACGTATGATAATGATTTCACTTCTTTACATAGAAGACAAGAATCTGATAATTTATGTTGACTACAGCAACATTTTAATCTATTTATCTACAACAAAATTTCTGATTAGCAGTGAAAAAAATAGCGATTAGAGATAGTAATCATATATCACGAGTAAGAAATTGGCCTACTTATCTCATTAATTAAATCAATAATTAAAAGCAATTAATTAAATTCTAATTTCTATTTAATCTGATGATAAATAATAAATGTTTTATATTCTCTACTACATCAAAGATATTAACAAAGATTATTCATCAAATTTTATTTTAATTATGATAAAAGGACGGTATTAATGTATGTGTGTGAACACAATATAAAACATATTCTTACAGTCATTGAAAAAAATACAATAAAATTCAATAATAAATATTTACAATATTGACTCTTTATTTGTTTTTAGTATTTTAATTTTAACACACTTATGAAAATAGTTCATTATCTTATAACAAATTTTATATAATTTTAAATATTTATTATTTTCTGAAAACATTTTTATTTAAAATTCAATATTTTCTTTAAGATATACATAAAGATTTTAAAAAATTATTAAGTTAATATATTTTTGTTATCTAGAATAGTAGTATCAATTGAAAAAGCCAATAATATAATCTGAATAATATACTTATGTTATCAACTTAAAATTTAAGAATCCTTAATCTAATATAAATAATAAAATTAAAAAAAAAAAATATAAATAATAAAATTTCAAAATTAAATAGTTAAAAGTTTAATAAATTGCTTTTAAATTAAAAATGGATTGTATTAATTTATAAATTTATTTATTATTCGTTTACATTAACTAGCATTTTAATGATTAAAATTATATTATTAACAATTATTTTTATATTATTTTCAACAATTATTATTTGAAAACTATTAGATTATAACTGAAAATTTTCTACAATTCTTTTCTGTGATTACATTTTTTATCTGTTACTCATTCGAAAAATAGACAAAATGTAGTACAACTATATTATATAAGTCTTCTTTTCTTATGTAATCGCAAAAACATATTTTAATTTTTAAATATATAAATCATAAATTATGTGCAATAAAATTTGTAAAAAAATTTTTTAAATTAACTTTGTTTTGAGTATTATAATATATATTTATAGTAAAATATATATATAATATTATCTGTTAAAAATAGATTAAAATATTTTTTTTCATTAATACTGTAATTTTATATGCCAAAGAATTACGTAATATACACAAACATTATTATATTTTTCTTGTTTAGTATTATTAGGAATTAGGGAATTCAATGAAAAAACTTAGGTCGGAAAAATTGTAAATTTTTTGTTTTGCAACATTTTTCATGAGTTTCAGCACGCTAAGAGCTTGAGTTATATAGAGAATATAATTATAGATAAGGAGTAGAAAAAAACCATATAATTAGCATCTGATTTTAGTATGAATTCTGAAATATTTATTGGAAGATGTTATTAAATGTTTAATAATTAAAAACTTATTTTATATTATTATATATTTTTACAATTACAAATTAACTTTACACTTTTAAATAATTTTACACTATTAAAATGTTTTTACAATAAAAAAATAGTTTATTTTAATATTTATTTTATAATATTATTTTACTAAACGTATATTATTTATATATATATTTCTTACAAATAATAATATACATTAATGCATAAAATTTCGTGTGCCATAATATAATAATATCGCGATTTTTTTATAGAGAAATTTGCCTGTTGATGGCTCAAAAAACTTCTTTTATTCGATGTACAATTTTTCAATATTTCATTCTTTTTTAGATTTTGTTATCTATTTATTCATTGCATTACCAATTTTGCAAAAAAGCAGAAAATCGCAGACTTCAGATTACAATAATATACTATAATATAATATAATATAATATAATATAATAAAAATGTAATGTAATGTAATATCGATTTGTGCGATTCTGTGTAATATTTTTTATCACAGAGGCTTCAAAGGCGTTGATTGTTGTGAATCTGGTTGATTTTTTTATTACAAGTTTTCAATTTTCGCTTGTGCAACGAAAAAGGGTTTTTTTCGCCAATCTGGCGACCATTCCTTTTATTGCTCTTGCATTAATGTAGCTCGAGACATTGCAAAATGAATTGTACTTTTTTTGTGTTAGATGAATAATTTTTAAAAACAAGAAATTGTATCTGATAGTAAAAACTAATGTGTTATCTCGATGAGAATGTGTTACTTTAAAATTTATTGTTACATTCATATTAAATCAAATTTAATGTGATACCTTATCTTAAAAATACTAACGAGGGCAGATATTATTTAAAAAGACCAATGCCCGGTATAATAATCTAAAAGCTAACAAAAATTATTAATTATAATATTTGTATTCAATGGAAAAATGTTATAAAAAAAGAGCTTATTCAAAAAAAACAAATGAGAATATGGAAGGACTCAAAATTATTTACAGTGACGATTGTCGCTCTTAATACGTAAAATCAAATAAAGTAACGCGATGTTTTGTAACATTTATTTAAAAATCAAGTTTTCTATAAATGAACGACAGTGAGTAATATCACAACAAAGGTTTTGAGTAATTTTTGATGGAATATAAATTGGTTGAAAACTTACTATCCCATCTATGAGTAAAATAGTATAGCTGAAAAATGAAATCGCATTTAATTGAATTAACAAGATATCTTTTGTTGCAATCATTTCTACATCTTTTGTTTTATATATTTGGAATATTTTTCCGTGTAGAAGCTTAGTTATTAAGACAACCGATAGAAGAAATGAGAGAAACAAAGAGAGAGAGAGAGAGAGAGAGAGAGAGAGAAACTGTTTATGACTAAAACATAAACATTTTAGAGAAAAATTGTCTTTTTATAGCATAGCAATTGTAATTGAAGAAAACTCGACTACATGTGAAAGAAAAATCCTTGCCATATGTACATTTAATCTCTAAATACTAATAAAATAAATAAATCTATTATTTTTTTATTTAATCCTTTGGAAATAAGTTTCAGATGTAACCTATTTGTATTGGATGATATTTCAATAACGAATGATAATAATTGATAAAGTGTGTTACAAGTTTGATTTATGTAAATTAATGTGATTGGTATAAAAATTTTAAAGGAAATAGAAAAATGAAAAGAAAAAATGAGAAAAGAGAAATGATGATCGCGAAAACTCGGAACAAGATGGGCGAATGCCAAAAACAATGATTATGCATTCACTTTGCGGGAACATCCACTTAGCACGACCCTTGACGACTATGCATCTGGAGAATAAAGAAATGACCTCAAACGTAATAAGGTACATCCGTGACGTTTTTCTTTCAGGAAAAAACTGTTCGAACAGGTGTTCGAAGGCATTCTTTCCGATGTAGAAAAAAACATAAGGACAGTACATTGATTTATGCCCTTATGAACAGGTGATTGCATACTTTTCATTCTGAAAGAAAAAGTGAGTAATAAAAAGATAATGAGTTATAATACAAATGTTTAATAGATCCAAATCTATAAAATAAAATATATTTGCTTTCAAACGAAAATGTTCTTATCAAACAAAAATATATATACCTACTGTTCTTCACTGACACAGGAGTGAGATATTTAAGGAATGAGGGAGGGTCTTCGTTTATTATCCAATCAGTTCGTTAGATTTATTTCAAATTGTTACACTTTCACACCACTTCATTTACAATTATTTATAACATTTGTACACACAAATTTGATTACAATGGAGTTTCGCACGTGCGCCGATAAGTCAGTAACGACCCGTCGGTAACTCTTACTGATTCCGAAAGGTTGGTGAGTTTATACTGATATCGCGCCGTCCGTTCCCGCGAGCCGTCTTCGCCTTGACCCTCGCTCTGTCCTGCAGTCTGAACACAGAACGAACAATTTTTCCCCGGCCAGACGTCAAGAAACGATTTGAATTTCCCGCACTTTCTTCGGACAATTGCACGCGCAGCGGAGAATTATGAATTTGAATTTCGCGCGTATCGAGGGACGTGTCTGCGCATGCGTGTTTTCCACTGCGCAGTGGATACTATGCGTGCCTTTCGGCCAAGATGGCGTAGCTTGCGCGTCAGCTGTCACGCGCTGCCGCAGCCCCACTCCTCTCACCGCTCGTCACCGCCTTCAGTCTCGCCGCGTCGGCCGCGGGGTGCGCGTCGTTGTTGTTACGGCGCTATCTCCTGCCTGTAAAGGCGCTGCGTCAGCCGGGTGGTGACGTCAGAAGTTGCCAAGATGGCGGTCTGCGCGTATTTCTAGTGGCGTCACTGCTTCGGCTCCCCCTCATTCCCCACACGACGCGCTCCCGTTCCCTGGATGCGGCGTTGCCTCACGCTTTCTCGCGCCTGCTCGCGGTCGCACATCAGCCCGTACCCCCTCCTGGTTGCTGCTACGTCGTCCGATCGTGCGGGCTGCCTGGTCTTGCCGTCTTTGCGAGTCACTCGCTAGTCACTCGCGCGTGACCGGGCTCGGCTCGCGGTCCTGCGTGGGATGCTCGCTCGTCGCGCTTCACCCCTTTTACTCACTGACCTTTCGCATGCTCGCAAGTTATTCGGAGAGGCTTTTTCTTGCTAAATATTAATTTAAAGATTGTGCGCGCTATCTCTTCCTTGCCAGTGCTTGGAAAAGACTGACTCGCCCTTGCCATCGGCGTCGTCATCCCCCCCCCCGGGAAATTCCCTCTTTCGCATTCTCTTTTTCCGTTTTCTCCTTTTCTGCCAATCCCTCGTAGCGTCTTCCTTCCGGGGCGGGGGTGGTACCCCTCTCTTTCCGGGCCCGCTCGTTTCTATCGGGCCTGCTGACCTCCTGGTTCGCCCTACCTCCCTCCCGGTGCTGACGCGCCGCGCTTTCGCCGTTTCCACGCGTCGAATAGAGGAGTGCGCTCCCCCCCCATGCCACCCCTCTCCCGTCGGAGGGGCCGGGAATCCGGGAGCATCCACTCCTAGCTGCTCTGTCCCTCTGTCTAGTCGAGGAGCGCGCTCCCCTCCCATGCCACCCCTCTCCCGTCGGAGGTGGCCGGGAATCCGGGAGCATTCTCTCCTTCTCGTGCCGTTCCTCCGCCGCGTCGAGGAGCGCCCCCCCCCATGCCACCCTCTCCCGTCGGAAGGGGCCGGGAATCCGGGAGCGCCCTCCCCTCCTCTTGCCGTTCCTTCGTTGATGAGACCTGAGATCAGCTTTCGCGCCGCCCGCCAGCACCGTTTTACACGCCTCCTCCCCGTGGTCAGCAACACCTACAATTAACTAAATGAATTGATGTAAGACTTGCGAATCAGAAAATTTTCTTGAATATAATTATCAATGAATAAGTTGTGAAAAACAAAATAAAGAACGATATCGTAGATAGTCTATAACGTTTACATTTTTCGTTCACAAGGCATTAAACCTAAGTACAAGACTTTAAATTGTTCTCAAGCTATGGCTTTACGTTTCCAAAAATTAAATAATCCGCCGACACGGTGTTGAGCCTCTCAGGCCTCGGCTCGTCTCACTTTTGCAAGACCCTCGCTTCGACTTCCAGAATTTGTTAGATTTGGGTTCTTGGAAGAAGCAGCATTCGAAATCAAACTCCAAAAATAAAACTAAAGCTTTGATTGAATAAGACTGCTCAAATAAATAATTTAATATAAATGATTACACTATTTATAGGCCAAGCCCTTTTCTTTATAATTATAAAATAAAGATTTCAAATATTCTAAGGAGCAACTTTTGAAAAAAAAATTAAAACTATCAAGTATACATTAATCGAACCAAAATCTTATAAAGAAATTTTTTAAATTACTTTCAATTCAAAAGTTGACTTGTAAATCGATAGAATTTCAAATCGCAAATAACCTAGTAAACCGGTTAGCGACCGCTCATATAGAGAATTAATTTTAAAATTAATACAATTAATTTTACAACTGAAACTTTACTTTATTTAAAAATCTATCCAGACTTGTTCTACTTTTTTATAAGAAACTCACGTAAAATATTCCCAGGTACATATCATAGAGTAATGAAAACAGACACTGCCATAGCTAGAGGAGCCACAATTGCACACTTACAGTTATAAATTAATATATGAATTGATTATTTTTTATCGTAAGAAATTTCAGGGAAATCGAATGTCTCTGATTGATTTCATTATCAACTTCCAATAAAATACAGAGTGATGACAATACAGTAAAAAAGTGACAATGAGGAAATACGAAACCTTGCCGTCAGAAAATAAGTGCATATCGGAAAACCAGTAAACAATATGAAAAAATCAAAAGAAGTTAATTAGAAGACTTTATTTTGGTAGTCAGAATTATACACTAATAGTAATAAAATCTCCTTTAATTTTTATAATTTCTTATCTTTATAAAATCGATTGAGCATGAAACGAATTGTTTTTCATAAAGCTCAATTATTAACTCTTAAATAGATTTATTAAATTTTCAAAAAAAAAAATTTTTAAACGTGTTTAAAGGACTTTAAGGAAATAGACGATTATTTGCAAAAACAAAATTTACCTCATTATCAATATTGATGAAACATTACTGCATATTTTTGTATTTAATGTAATAATTTATTAGAATAATTTATTATTTTTGTCTTTTATTATTTTGATGTCAAGTTAAATACATGAGCTAGTAATCGAAAATCACAATACAGTTAATTATAATCTGATAAATTTCTGGTGAAATACATTTAAGAATTCCAAAATAAAAGCTCGATTACGTATATAAGGAATATCTTTATGTATTCTTATAGCTATGTCCATAATTTAGTTTTTAAATTTAAATTTATATTTCGAGTTTTTGATATGCCCGTGTACATGATCATTATGCGCATGCGTATAATATACATTTAGTATACATGTATGTATAAGCAGTTGAAGTTGTATATTTATTCTTTAGCTTTTGAAAAGATTTAATCACAGCTTATTAGAAAATCAAATTATCGTTTTATACTTGATCCTGTGATAAAGTAATTTCTTTTTTATTTTTTGTAATTTGATCGAAGAAATGTTTGAAATTGTATAAATAGCAAAACTTAAATATTATAAAATGCAAATACAAAAAAAATTCTGTTGTTTTGGAAAGCTTTTTATTTTAGTGTTTTTCTCTGTGCATAAATATATTGAAATTTTTTTTTAATAATCTATAACATAATGTATAATAAATTGTAAGTTATTATTATTTTAATATTTTTAATAAATTTCATATTTTATATTTTCTATAAAACTAATGCAGCATTAGCAGTTTTAGAAGAATTGTATCTTCCTGTTATTTCTGTTTTATTAAATTATAGTGAATAATGAGTGAAATAGATTGGCCTTGGCAGTATAGTTTTCCACCATTTTTTACGTATGTAATATTACTTTACTTTCTTGCAATGTTTAATTATATAGTTTATTTATTAATTTTTGTATTAAATACATTTTTGTAATAAATAATAATTTAATAACTTTTCTATGATTTAGTCTTCAACCTCATGCAGAAACACAAACAAAACAAATAACAATTTGGAAAAATTTAATTTTAAATTATTTTCGTATTACAAATCAAACAATTTTAGATATTCGAGATATAAATCACAATCCATTATTTTATAATTCTTCAATTGACAGTATCCTTACAATAAATATAATTTTAGTTAAACTGTTATTCTTATTTTTTTTTAACTTAATAAATGTAGGAAAATTGCCAGTAGAAGTAGTATTAATAATATTAGAAGAATTAGTAAAATCTGGTAATGCAAATTATTTAGATAAATCAAAACAACGATGGATTATTTTATGGCATACTTTAGAAGAATGGGCTGATATAATATACTCATGGGCACAAGGAAATGGATTCATAAGGTCTGTTTGTACATTTTATGAATTAACACAAGGGGATGATACCATAGGCGAAGGTAAAAATAACAATGTACCCAATTGATTTATATCTAATATTTTATTTGATATAATATATTTTTTTGCAGAATTTCATGGTTTAGATAACGAATTACTTGTTAGAGCTTTGAAAATATTAGAATCCTCTAAAAAAGCAGAATTAATTATATTTGATGAAAATGAAGGAGTAAAATTTTTTTAAATTCATTTTAATGAACATAGTTTTGATTTCATTAAAAAAGTAGTATATTTCATAAACATTGTATTAAAATATTCAAATGCATTACTGTAATTATATTTTTTTGTTATTTGTACGTATAATCACAGTACAGACACAGTATAATAAAATAAACTATATATCTATATTTAGATATTACAATAAAAATTATAAATGTTTATAATATTCATCATTGATAAAAATTTAAAACCATAATAATTGTTCATAGAAAATATAACATAAATAAAATTAACTTTATAATAACGTTCACTGGTAAAAATAGTATAAAATTACAGTAATGAAAATATTAACACAAAAAATTTTTAATCTTCTATCTTCCTTAAATGTGCGAGTTCTGTTACTTCTTGTATTCCTTCTACAGCATCAGCTGACTCAAGCTCCCCTTTACTCATTTTCTCAATTATTATAGCTGCTAAGGCATCACACATTACATTCACTGTTGTACGAAATCGATCTCTAAAAAAAGAATTAAAAATTAAACATTTTACTATGAAATGAAAAACAGATTTATATATAAATATTTCTAATCTCTTTAACAAATTTCTTAACCTTATTTTCTATAATTAATATAGAATGTATAGCATATTTTAAAATATATTTTATTTTATTTGTTTCTATTTCAAAAATTATTTATTTCTTTATTAATGATATAAACATTTAAACTATTACTTAAACGTTCAAATAAAAATGTTAATATACCATGAATAGAAACTTAGTTCAACTCAAATATTTTTAAGATTTGAATTTATACAATTTTACATTCTTATAAAATTTATGTAACTATTTAGATTAAGAAGTTTATTTATATTTCGATTAGACGAAGCTTTATATTAACAAAAATATTAATCGGTATAAAATTATATAATTTAAAATAAAATAAATTAATCGTGTTTGAAAAATGAAAGGTTGTTACATGAATTTATATGTTTATAAATATGTTTATAAAAATGTATAGCTTATACTTTAAAAAAAATTAAAAGTAACGTGCAAGTAAATTTAAGTTTTTAAATTATTCGTTATATTGTTTTCTGTATACTTATATATATAAGTATATTATATTTAATTTACTTATGTAATATATAAGTTTATCGGAATAAGTTGTTTTCTATGTATATTTTATTCTAAAATTTTTGTATCGGTTAATTTTTTTTTAATAGAAAAAATATATAGTTTGGTAGATATTAAAAAAAACTTACAAAAGCCAATCAACAGCCAGAATAAGTGTAACATCTTTATCAGGCAAACCAACGGTATTTAATACCATCACCATAGTTACTAATCCCGCCTGAGGTATGCCAGCTGCTCCGATGCTTGCTGCTGTAGCTGTTATACTAACACCTATAATTTTGCTAATGCTCATTGGTACGTGTCGTACTTGAGCAATAAAAATAGCAGCTACCGCTTCATACAATGCAGTTCCATCCATGTTAATTGTTGCTCCTATTGGCACAACAAAACGCGATATTCTAGTATCTATACCCATGTTGTCCATGCACTGCAACGTTATCGGCAATGTAGCGGAACTAAGACAAACATTAACATAATTAACAATTCTGATCTAAAAAATTTACAATTTACAGTTTTAAAGTATTTATTAATAGAAAATTTTGAATATCAATACAAAAATTTAGCCAATTGTGTAAGATAAATAAAATTAAAATTAAAATATTTATATATTTATTAAATGAATAATACTGTATAAATAATTATTATTTGTATTATACGATTTATATAATACACCTATGGTAAACTATTTGATAAAACAAAATAATTTTATTAAAATTAAATACATTGTATTTTTTTGTATGTAATTTAGGAATTCTTTTACATAAAACAATCTTTTTTTATTACTGTACAAAGATATAAAGATAAATAAGGTGGACAATTAAAAATTACCTAGATGCAGTTCCAAAAGCTGTAACCATCACTTGGCTCATTTTCCCAATAGCTCTAAATGGAAATTCTCGCGTACACACGAAAAAAATTATCGACAGAGTTCCAAATCCATGTAATAAGAGACCTAATAACACAGTTAGAAAATACATGCCTAGCGACTCAATAATGCTTCTAAAATCCTTTACGTCCAAGATTTGCGAGGCGACAAGAAAAGTTACTCCGACGGGTGACAGCCTGCCAACTCAATATTTATTACTTAGCTAGTTGAATATGAGATCTTCTTATATGGTAAATGATTAAAAAAAAAAAAGATAATATAATTCGAACATACTGTAATTTAATATCTAGGAAATTGTTCAAGTATAGAAATGATAGTGTAATGATATAAATATTATGATAATGATAAATTG
The DNA here is from genome assembly GCA_018883505.1 of Ceratosolen fusciceps. Taxonomy (NCBI): domain Eukaryota; kingdom Metazoa; phylum Arthropoda; class Insecta; order Hymenoptera; family Agaonidae; genus Ceratosolen; species Ceratosolen fusciceps. The sequence continues at coordinate 673,234 of RCIC01000043.1, forward strand.
ATAAATGATAAATAGATAGTAATGATAATGATAGAAATGAAATAATAACCACTATTTTTGCAAATATCAAATATGTAAATTTAATAATTATAAACAAAAATATTTTATAACGTATTTTAGAACAATTATAAAAATAATTTATATGTAATTTATGTGAAATATAGAAACTATTCATCAATCAACCTTACATCTTTCACATAGGTCTTATACAATAATTAAATTAATTATTTTTGCAATAATTATCAAATAATTATGTTCAAATACTAATAAATTTTATTTTAAATAAAATTGTATTTCAAATAATAATGAATAAATACTAATTCCATAAATTTAGAACTGTTTAACTACATTAATTTATTAAAGAAATCATGAAAAGATATTAATAATTATATTTAAATACATTTTGCAGGTAAAATAAATTTTTATTTCTTTTATTAAATTAATTTATTTTAGATTTAACGTAAAACTTTATAAACATGAGAAACATGTAGTTAGTTAGCTTTACAAAGCATATAATTAATTCGATTAATATTGAGTAATTAACTGAAATATTTTATAAATATATTTTATTTCTATTGAAATAATTAATATTGAATAAGTCTTAAAAAAACATTTTTAATGAAGAAAAGAAATTCAAAATTAATAAAGTTTCATTATTATTTATAAATAATACAAAATACTTTGAAGTACTAATATTACTGTAAAATATACTAACCAAATAACCCAGTTTGTAATAATCATCATAGCTTCAGAAAGACAATTAAAGAAATCGAGTAAAGGTTTGCCTTGATTTCCCATTTTACCAATAGTAATTCCTAAAATGATACCAAAAATAACAAGACCTAGAGTGTTTGTTCCATCACCGTATGAAGAAGATATATCCCAATCATACTTTGACGTTCCTAAAATTTTCATGAAAAAAATCATCATATATAATTCTAATATAAAAAATATATTTATATAATGTTGATTGAAATGTAGATACTTACTATTTGTAATGTTAGCTGGAGGTTTTAATTCAGTCCGATACTAACAATAAAAAAATCGTAATGTTTAATTATTTGTTATTTTAATATTTAGAAATTTGCTAAATATCTGTCCATTGAGTAATATACTTACTTGAGCTAAACATGCTTGTACTAGGTTCGGTGGAAAAATATTCCTAAAATATATAATTTAAATTTCTTTTCTAAATGATACTTTTTTATTAAAGATATTAGACTATATTATTTTTATTTCAAAAACACTAATATAATATAGTAACTTACACCCTATATAAAAATAGTAATTATATGTTATTTTATCATAAAATTAAAAAATAATATTATTGTTAATTTGTTAATTTCGTTCATTACTGCTAGTTCCTTGTAATTATTTTATCTAACAAACCGAAATCATTCTAACACCTAATGAAATTAATGAAAAACATAATTTTAATGTTTTGCCACATTATTTAGATTGTATTGTACATTCTTATAATCAGTGTGTTGTCAGTGTGACACAATCAGTGTGACAAAATCAGATAATACATAGCACTTTGTAGAGTTCGTTCTGAATACGTTGACGAAAACATTGCGGCTACCAATCACACTATCAATATCAATATACGCATGCGTAAGCGACTTGATATGAATCCGGGAACATTTAGTTTTCATAAATTTTATGTCACTTTATCAACATGCGAAATCTTAAGTTCATTCCGTATTTTTCCAAACACTTAATTACTCCAAAAATCATAATTGTATATACATATATCTTATATTGATCAAAAATACAGTAAAAATAGTAATTTACCTCACTAAATCTAAAAGTGTATCGGTTGTAGTAATATTACGTCTTGGAGTTTTATTTTCGTCGGCATTGTAATCTTCTTCCTTTCCATAAGTACCAGGTTGTATAGTTATTACAAGAATAATACCCAAAACAACAGCACAGATTGTTGTTGTCGCATAATAATAGATTGAGCGTATACCAATTCTACCTATATATACAATATATTTCTAAATTATTATTTCTTAGATAGTTAAAAATGTATGTATGATAATAAGCTTTAAATTTTTTTTTTAAAGAATAATGATCTTACATTTTACATTCTTCAATTTATTTTATATATATATATAAATATATCTTACAAATAACATTTTCTTAAAAAATCATTAATATTAATGTTAATTAATAATTAAATAACTTAAATAAAATAAATTAAATAAATAAATAATAATTAAATAACATTAATAATTAAATTTACACTTTCATAAAAAGGTAAAGTATATACTTATTATTCGGAAGGTACTGGAATAATTAGAAACTAGTAGAATAATCATCTACAAAAATTCGTTTGGAATAACAATAAATGTTGATAGTAGTATTTAATTTCAAATATTTTTCAAATATTTCATAGCATATAAAATAAAATATTTTAATATTTTATGATTTGTGATTTTTAAATATTTCAGTATTAAAACCTTATAAAGATTTAATGATCAAAATTCGTCGAGTTTAAAGATTCAACGAAAAAAAAATTTGTTAACATATTATACAATAAATAATTTTTTATTTTGATAATTAGTAAGTGCGTGTGAGCATTAATAAATATAGTAGCCATGAAAAACTAATCATATTTCTAATAATTTTAAAATATATATCTAAATACGCGAAACCAAATTTAATTCTAATTTAATACGTGCCAAACAGATTAGTTCTTTAAAAAGGAAAGATCAGTAATAAATAAATTTATTCTATAAATATTATTGTTTGTTAATCTTAAATATTAAATAAAAATTATCGAGTTTACTTTAGACCGTTTACATAATTAAATTGTAATTTCAATATGTTGTAATTTCATATATCTATAAAGAACTTACAAAATAATATTAGTCGTTATTTACATTTGCTATTATGATTGCAAATGCAACATTTGCGTTGTTATTACGATTGCAAATATTTTATTTGTTTAATATTATTTATAATGTTAAGTATCTATCAATATAAATAATTCAATTGTGAAAATAGATAAATAAGATAACGTTTAAAATTGTATTAAATAAACATACGTTGAATAAAATAGTGTTCCCCAGTTTCAGACCCGTCAATGCCTGCGGGCGTTAAGTATATGCATTTATTAATATATATTTTAAACTATATTTTAGGCAAATATTTTATTAAAACATATTTTATTATTTATTTAACAAATTTTTTGTAATTAATTACAACTATGAAATATTTATTACACTTTTTCGTAGATATAGATAATTTTTTGTTTTACTTTTATAAATTTTAATTTTATTTTTTTCATCACAAATTCTTTTATCCAACTTATTCTTTCTAACACTGGTAAGAAAATAAGATACTCAATTATCATTAAACTTCCATTTTACACTGTTCTTTATTATATTTAATAAAATTCTAGAAATAATGTTATCAAAGGTAAAGTGCAAAAATTCATAAAACATTACAATTGAAAAAATATGAATTTTAAAATGTAATAAACGTTATTTTTCAAAATAATTTTTAATGTTTTGATAATTTAATATTTTTATTTTCATTCATTCATAGCTTGTAATATTATTATTACTATTCTTATGATTCAGAGTTGCAGAATAATTTTTCATAATTTATTATTAATTAATATTATTATAAATGTAATAATGAACATAGTTTAATGTAATATAAGACCGTAAATATAAATAGATAATATAAATGCATTACCTATAGAATACATTTAGAAAATAATGTATATACGATGAAAAAAATTAGTTTTTAAGTCTGAAGCAATGGAACTAAATATATAAACCTAAGTTGAATTACGTTTAATAATATTCCAGTATTGAGCTATTTCAATGAATAATGTTATTGTTATGGATTGCTGGAGAGTGACGCAGGTGCAGACACCTTGCACTGGCTACAAGGGGGAAAGGAGGCAATGTTGCACTAATGCGCTAATTGCGACTCGCGGGAAAGCCCTCGAAGCAAGATCCGTGATGCCGCTGAGGTCAAAGGGTTGTTCGTATGACGTGTTTCTGTGACCTTCTCCAGCCGGTAAAACGCGCGTTCGAAAGCGGATTTTACCGAGGGGAGGAGCACGGACAGACACAGTGATACGGAGTAACCCAGCCAGAGGAAGGAGGAAAATGTCGTACAGAGTATGACGAACACTGTAGAGAAGGAAGGAGAGAATAGGGAGGTACCCAGAGGGTAGGCCCGAAGGGGAAGAAGAGTGGCACCGCAAACGAGCGGGGAAGGAATGCAATCGGAAAACAAAAGGCGATCGGGAAGAATAGAGGTAGAACTACCCCCTCTCGAGAAAAAAAGTTAATGTGCGTGCCGGGCTAATGAAGCGGGAAAAGTAATTCGTTTTCGCTAGTCAAGGAGGACCCGGTGCCTTAAAAACCTATCGAAATACGAATATACTAGTCGAGGAAAACCGAGCGAGAAGTTATAAACCAACGAGAAGGTGCGAAAGTAGGAAGCGATCGCGAAAAGGTATACGCAAGTGATCCTGTATAAGAATTGCACAACTCGAGGTTCGCTAAATTCTCGCAGAAATTAACATTGTATTGTGCCAAGTAGGCGATATCAGGCTTGCTCGAATCAAGACAAGGTGAGAGAGAGATGGAATACATTACTAAAACCCTTGCCATTCTTACCCACTTAAACCTAAAATTAAACCTGTGAGATTGACAATTGGTGCCGAAACCCAAAAATTATTGACCGGAAAACATCAAGTGAAAAAAAACAAAGAGTAAGTGAGTGAGTAAAGACTTCAATCGACAACAGATGAATAAAGCGAGGGATACCGCAATGAAGCCTTTTACCCGCAAGATGGTAGGCGTAGTTACGAGGGAACAACCGCAGCCCAAACGCAGACGTAGGTCAACCAGGTAACTATCACAGAACAGTGAGCGGGGGGACAGAATTCTGCAGGAACCAATGAGGCAACTCAAGCAAACCCAAGATGAGTCAGGTCTACAGCCACACTCATGTGTCACGCGTGCACCTGCCATAAGAATGTTGAGCAGGGAGAGGATGGAGAATCTCCAACGGGCTACACGTACAAGGAGCGACAGGAGTACGCTAAGCCCCACATTTTCGGTGAGAAATTTGAGCATGCACAGCATTGATCGGGAGTCGGTAAGCGACATATTATTAACAATGTACGAGACTCTACAGAAACCCCCCGCAGCACCGTCCGCAGCGCCACCATCAGCACCACCAACAGCACCTTCTGCACCCCCTCCCCGTGACACAGTACCAGTGAATAACGAAAGAAAGCGTGTCAAGATTAAACTCCCGGAGTTTTTGGGAAAACCCTTGAAATGGTTGCGCTTCAAGGAGCACTACAAGACGTCCACGGAGTTGGGGAATTACACGGACGCCGAAAACGTCGGGAGGTTGTACACAGCGGTAAAAAGAAATGTTATAAATGTTAGAAATGTTAGAGTATAGGGTAGAGGGGCGAAAGAAATGATGAACGCGCTCGAATACGAATACGGAAATTACGACACAATCTCCGATAAAATAGCTACATAGCTAAAATCTAGTAGCTAAAATAGCTACTAGATAAAATAAAACGTGGGCTTGATTTCTATGTGAAAATTCGCGGAGAAACTCAGAAACGCGGTCATAGGGCTGCAGATCGTGGACTACATATAGAACTTGAAAGTCACTAGAGCTATTCAAAACTGTGTCGATGAAACTACCTTAGTCGGCGAGATACATGTACAATCGAAACGCGGACGCGCTCGACTCCAGAGTTTTTGAACTGGAACGGCTGAGTAATTATCTATTCAACGAACAGTTGTCTAGGGCAACGCGAATACTCGTAGATGGGATACCCGACAGCAGCCGGAGTGAACGCGCAACAAGGAGACGCAATCGCCAATGCGAAGAGATTACCGACTCTAACCCGCTCCCGACGCGGTTGCCGAACTTGCGAGGAGTGCGGGGAAGCTGCCAAACGCTATCGAAGTGCAGGGTGCTCTTGAGCACGACCGCGAAGGAGCGTTGGAACAAGGTCCGGCGAAAGAGATTATTTTTCATATGTCTGAAACCTGAATACAGCAAGGAGGCATACAGTGAGAAGGGATGTCGTACGTGTAAAAAGGAACATCATCAGCTGTTACACGAAACAGCAAACGACCAAGAACAAGACAAGGTAAGAGAAAACGCAGTCCAAATATGTACGACGAGAGGTATAGTGAGTCGTGGAAAGAGGAATGACGAAAAAAGGGAAGCGGAACTAGGAGAGGCGGGCATGTTTCTAAAAATCGTACCGATGAGGGTGTCCGGCCGACAGCCGGTTTACTCTCTCCTGGACGAGGGATCGACAGTCACTCTGGTTATTGGGGAAATCGCGACAGTAACTGGGATGGCGGGAAAGACACTAGTGCTGCGCTTGAGAGGAATTAATGCGGGGGTGACGTATACGGGATGCGCGCGAGTCAGATTTAACATCACGAACGCTCAAGGCCGTGAAACGGAACTAACGGGGATACAATACGCAAATTTGACATGCCGAGTTAGACCGTTTCTCACAAGCTGATAGCGATTCTACGACTAGGGAAATCGGTGGAGCTGAAGCCGTACTACCGAGGCAAGGCCAAAGTATTGATAGGGCAAGATAATTGGAGGATAATAATAACGATGGAGTTCGCGGAGGAATCAGAGAAGGGTTTAGTCTTGTCGCAGTGTGAGCTAGCGTGGTCCTTCCACGGGAATATGAACACGAAGGAACAGACTACACGATCTCACACACAATGAATCTTCGAAGTGACCGCAAAATTCGAGGAGCATTCGTCAGCGTCATCACGAAAACAGATGACCGCAGCAGAGCTCCACTGACGTCACTAACACGCGATCAACAAAGGATAAAATAAAGGGAAGAATTGTAGAGGCAAAAGCTCAACCTTGGACAACAAATAAAAATAAAACGATTAAAAAGTGACACGTCGAATACATTACTAAAATCCTTGCCACTCCTACCCACTTAAACCTAAAATAAAATCTGTGTGATTACCAGTTGTATGTATGAAAATGAATATGTTACTTAATTTCTTGAATACAATTAATATGGAATTAAAAAATTTTAAAAATCATTTGTATAATGGCTTAAACAATTTACAAAAAATTTATATATTATATAATATTTAAAATATGTTCTAATTCCAGGCTTGAATTTACAATATATGTACTGTTAAAATTTTAAATTGTTTGAATACATATAAGAAAAAAAATTATATTAACAATCATAACAAATGATATTAATAATTTAACGATTATATTAAAAAATAAAAATTTTTTTTTTGCAAAAAAAAAAAATGTATTTATATCATAACAATGATTGTTATGTGCATTTTATCTAATAATAGTCACTAAATTGAAAGAGCTATAAACAATAATCAATATTATTAATTAATTTATTATATTTAATAATTGGAATAAATCTAAAGTCATTTTATAGTATTATTAAGAAATTAAGTTTTACATTTATTACAATAATTTATCTCTCAATTTATTTATTTAGTTGTAATTTAGCTCACAAGAAGTTTTTAGATTTTACTTGTCGTATATTTTTGTTTGTTTTTTACATATGCTATAAATATGTGAAATATGTTGCTATAATAAAGATTTACACACACGCGTATAAATGAAATTAAATTCATATCAATTAGATTAGTTTAAAAAAATTTTATATTAATTTAATCAAATATTGTGTTTCGCCACATCAGCATTTTTGAAATTATTAAATTAAAGATTTTTATACAAGATTTTAAAAATTATTATAATAAAAATACTATTGATGATTACCAGATAGACTAAGATCTAGACTACCGATGGCACTAACAATACTGGAAACGATAAGAGGTAAAATAAGCGATTTAAGCATTCTGAGAAAGAGATCTCCAGGAAACTGCAAATACATAATTTCCCGTTTGGACCAACCGATTGAATTTTCTGATTTACTGAATTTTAGAATAAATCCAAGGACCACACCCATTACAACTCCAGTTACAGTCAGCATCATCAGTAAATTCTCTGTCATGCAATTCTTCCATCTTTTTGTCCTAGACATCGAGACTTTTTTACGTATTTAATAGATATCTCTGAAAATAAATTATTTATTATATTCTAAAATATTCGAACTTAGAAAACAAGTTATTATATATTTGAATTACTTTATTACTTTAAAGAATGGAATAACATAAATTAAGTTAAAACGAATCTAAAAAAATTGACAAAATATGTTATTACAGAAATTTTTAAATTAATTAAAAATTATATTGACATTTTCACATGCGCAATAAATATTTTATTCTTATATGTTTCCTCCAACTTATATTGATATCATGTAATACTTGTTACAGAAAAATTAATAAATAAGTAATAAGTAGTGGTATCATATTTATTAATTTTTTTCATTGGGTTTGTACTTGTTAGTTAAATAAAATTACTACAAATAATGTATAGTATTTGAATTTTAAAGTTAAATACTTATTTCTATTATAATGATTAAGTTATCATAGGTGAAAATTTTCTTTTTGTTTATATATTTATAAATAAGACTAATTATCCTCAAAACTTATATTAAAATCTTTATAAATCAGTTGAAAGTTCAAAACATAATTATGAAAACATATGATAATTTATTTTACGTTATATATATTTTATTTTTAAACATTTAAGGTTTAATATACATTAATATTTATTAGTATTAATCAATATCAAAGCCGAAGATAAATATATCATTTTGCCTTCTTTGTATCATTACAATTAATTTAGTATTCATTATAGTCTAAATTATATTAAAAAATTAATTAATATACGTTTGTGAGAATCTTATAAATACAATATTTTTTTAAATTATATTTTTTTTTTCTAAGCAGTCATTTTTAATAAATATATGTAAAAGTTATATGATTTGATAAAAATTAAAAATGGTCTATTACTTGTATATCAAAGCTCAATTGAAATATTATTTAGTTAAGGGCTTTTCATTATGAAGACTTAATTAATTTCAAATATTTACTATTATATATATTTGTAAATATATAAGATAAAATCATAATAAAAATTAAGAAAAATTCATATTAAATTTTAATTATATTTCATTAATTCGATCTTGTGTAATTATAAAAACGCTTAAGCATTGAATTCGCATTTAATCAATGTGTTTAATATCAAGCTGAACATTCTTTTAAATCTTTAAATTAATAAGCAGCGATTATTTTATATAATTTTAATTAATTATTATATTAATATTTCAATTAATATACATTTCAACATGAATATAATATTTAAAAAGATTTTGAAAATTACTTTATTATTGATGAAAAATAAATTTTTAATTATAGTATTAATATTAATTTTATTAATGGGACGATTGCCTTCGAAATTTACGAGAAACTCATTTATATATGTGTTAATATTCAGATAAATTGTTTATAATTTAAGTATTCCTATAATTTTCGTTTCCATTCACTATGCATCCATTGTTTTGTATTCTTTTTTCTAACTTTTAACCAATAGAAAAATATAATTGTGGAGATTCTAAAAAATTTTCTAATCCTGCTTTATAAATATATACTTATATACTTAGCAGCACTTATATATTTATATTAATACAAATATGTTACATATTACATTCATATCTTAAACGTTAGTTTTTTCACAAATTTTAAGATAATATTAATAAATTATATATTAATATTCGATTATTCCTTATTTATAATTTAAATTTACACTTACAAACCATATATATATATATACATATGTATAGGTTTATGAAAAAACTCGTACTAATTATTAAAACTCTTCAATATGTTTGTTTACTTCGATGTTTTCATAATTTATAATCTTGCAATTTATATTTTGCAATATCATATTATTGTTAATATATTTGTAATATTGAATTAAATAATAAGAGCTTTAGAAATTATAATTTCTTATCGTATTATTATAGTTCTCGTGTCAAAATTTGAATTTAAAAAAAAATATTTTTAAAATTATTATTCTAGAATATTTCTGTATTTATAAAAAATATGAAAAAAATTATGTTATTACATTTCAATTTTTTTTCATTTATACTAGAAATAAAATATAATTAATAAGTGATATACAATTAAAATCAATCAACTTAATAATCATGTAAAATAAATATAATTTAATAATTAGAAAGAAAATGATATCGTAATTATAAATTAATATAAATTATAAATATAACTATTTAAAGAACATACAAATGTCCAAAAAAATTAGTTATGTAAAACAAACAAACCACAAGAAATATATAAAATGTTCTATATTTCAATAAATATATAGATATATTCAATAATATATCTAATTTCGATAAAATTGAAATAAATGAAAACAACTTTTATTTTATACTAACATAATTATTAAAATAAAAGATTCGAATTTAATAAAACAATTTTGTATTAATTGTTTTTATATTATTTTCATAGTATTCCCTTTGCTTTAATACTATTTCAATTTTTTATTTATAAACAAAAATATATATATTTTTAAATTACGTTGAAACGAATGAACAACATAGAATCATAAATTACTCTTCGTATAGTAATCGAGAATGTGTACCTTAGATAATTTGCTTTGTAATATTGCGTTTAAAATTTGCATAAAAGAAAAACGCGGCGTAAATTTACTGCTTCGTAGTTGAACTTGGTAGTATTATCTTATACATTACCACTGGTATTTATTTATCTTTTTTATATTAAAATCGCGGTTTATGACTCGCTTGCGTAGTAATTGAATCATAAGTGTTAAAATATTTTTACAAGCATTTCATATTAACTAACCACAAATAATAATAAAAAAGAGGAATTAACATTAATTTTAACCACTTACAGAGAAATAAGCTGAACATATTACAAAGGCTTATTAATTCAAAAAAATCTTACAATATCTAACAGAATATTTTTAATTATTCGTGACTAAATACATAATAATTTTTTTGAATACGTAAAACTTTCTTAAAAATTTGAACACATAAAACTAGAACTACTATCTATTGTATATTATACCTGAAAATATTTTCTATATACTTGCTTTACGTAATGAAAAAATACTAGATTTTTATTTTTATTATTTTTAACTAATACATCAATAATTTGTAGAGATTTTTTCATTTTATGATTTTTTTATATTTATTGATACTCGTATTCGAAATATATAGACAGACACTAGTATAATACATAATAATAAGAATTATTACCAAAGTATATTTAAATATTCTATTGATGTATATATTAATACTCTTATTATAACTTCATATTTATTATATTATTTTTATATGGACTAACAGACAAAAATGTTTATCAAATTTTATAACGAATATAATTTTTTATAATAACTTTCTTGATTTAACGAAATTTATGCATGCTAAAATACAATATTTTGACAATTGAATTAATATATATAAAATGATTGCTGAATTGTAAACAAATAAATTATGCTTCAAAAAATTGTATATAAATATATTAGTATTTTTAATAAAGAGTCTTGACAAATACTTATTAAAGTAAAATATTTACATCTAAAAATTTTAATTATACTAACAATTGTAACATTATATTTTAATTCTTAAAGATTAAAAGATGAAGATTAAAGATTTTTTCTACGATATTTATCAAAAATATATAACGAAACAAAAAATCGAATTTCATTTATTAAATAATTTTCTTAAGATAGAATTTCAAAAATATAAATGCTGTATTTAAAAAAAATAGATACAAGAATATTTTAAACGTAGTTTAGATAACGTAATCAAAATAAAAAAAATTATAAATAATATCACAATTGTATAAAATCGATAAATGAAAAATGTAGTGAAATATATATTAATAATAAAAAAGTTAAAAGTTTCTACTTAAAGAAGAATCCTAAGTCAGATGTTACGTATTTTATTATGTTTTACATTGAATATTTCAGCTTATATAAGTTTCAATGTACGTGATAGACGTGGAAAGATACTTCTTGCACTTCTGTAGTATAAATAAAACACTTATAATACAAAAATATTAAAGCAACTTATTCGAAATTTAAGTGCAAAGAGAATTGACAAGAAAAATATCTGATAAAATCGGTGTAAATGAAAATAAAAGTTAACAACTCCTGGTACACGCGCACATAAACTTCGTATTCAGACTATTTAGAAGTAAACTCATGAAACAAGCTGAGCAATATGTTTTAATTTACAGCGATTACTGATGCTTGAGCGTTGGCCTCGGACTGATGTCTTGAACACACGCTTCAGCGTGGATTTGTACTTACCCATTTCTCCCCCCGCCCCTGACATATCATTCTCACACTCTTTCTCTTTCCCTCTCTCTTCACTCGGTGTTTTTTGGTTTCTTTAGAACAAATATTACGTATCATAAACATACACGCGCATGTGTGCACTACACTATTCACTCTCTTCAACATTCAGATCAGCAACCACATTTAGAATCATGGACAAAGGAGAGAAAAGAACGGATAAAAAGCGTGTGAAAGAGAATGTGAGAAATGAACAACACGAAAAATACCATAGATCCCTATATTCTACTTTAGCCATTTTCGTATTTATTTTCATCATTCTTTAAATTTTTCAATTTATTTTTTGTAACTAAAAAATGTTGTTTAATTTAAAATTTATTAAAAATAGATACCAAAAATGAATCAAAACAACAGTTATTTGAAAACCTTAATTATAATTTGGTTATTCGATGATTTTTGAACATTGTATTAAATAATAAATATTCAGTATATTAAAAACCTGATTTAGTTTTATTTTTCATTTATTTGCCTTTAAAGTTATTTAAATTAAAACATATTATAAATTAATGGAATAGATTTAAAATAATAATTAATAACATTTTTATATATTAGATTTTTTTAATTATCTTAAAGATTAATTAAAAATTTTAATCTTTCTTTCAGACTATTTTTAAACAAAATACTCAAACAAATTAATAACTTTGTTTCATTATTGTATTCCTTATTTTATAAAGAACTCAATTCTTTAGATCATAAGAATAATTTGTACGGCCTGTTAATTCTCTTTTATTTTCATAATTTCATTTACATTTCAATTATTATTCATTTTTTATATAAATATTAAGTATATTTATATAAATATTAAGTATATTTATATAAATATTAAGTATATTTATATAAATATTAAGTATATTTATATAAATATTAAGTACATTTATATAAATATTAAGTATATTTATATAAATATTAAATATTGAGTGTTGAGTATATAATACAAGAATTTATTATTTATCTATACTCTGAAATAATAAATTTCTTTGTAAACAAAACAAAACGAAAAAAGACATAAATAAAATATAAATTTAAATATTTATTAAATAAAACAATTTATTTAGCATTGTACAATAACAATATTTATTATTAATCTAATAGTGGTAAAAATATTGTAAAATCTTGTGTACATGTAAAAACTGTAATTAAAGATATCGTTTTATATAATTTTTCTAAATTGAAAATAATTTACTAGTTCAGTAATTTTATAAATTTTACTATTATTATTTCTAAATATTTTTCTTTAAGATTCACGTGCTAATATATTAATAAAACAATAAAGTATTTGTACATTTTATTGTTGTAAATCAGTTGTACATCTCATATTATTATCATTAAATATAAAATGACATTATCGAAAAATGCAAATACATGAAACTAATTATTGCGTACTTTTTATTTGTCTAACCACTATATGTACAATAAAAAAGTTTACTATAAAACTGTTAGTTTATATATTTAATTCAAGTTTACAAATATTATTTTTAAAAATATTCCTATCATGATTATCAATATATATTCTATATTGTGTTACATTTGAAAAATATAAGATGAAATTATTTCAAACTTAATTTAATAAAGTACGGAAATGAATTAGGCATTTTAAAGTTTAATTCTACATAAGTGTGTAAGAAAATCAATAATAAATATTACGAAGTTTAATTATTTAAATTATTGTCCTTAATACATATATTAACTTTCATAAAATCAATATTATTTTCCATCACCGCAATAATTTTTATACTATTTTTTTTTTTAAAGTATATACATATAAGCGAAAATAGAAGTTAATATTTATATTATATTAATGATTAATTTTATATTTGCATATCAGTAAATAAAATAATAAAATGTATAATTTTAATACTAAATGTATTAAAAAATTTAATTTAATTATCATTGTTTAAAGAAAATCTATCGTTAGTATAAGTGAATAAATATATTTATACTGATATCATTTTCATAAAATACATTCTGAAGATGATGTGACTTTAATATAAAAATAATATATTCTCAAATAAAGCAGAAACTAAGCCTATCAGTGAAAAAAATTCTTTAACTATTTATCGATTCATCATTAGTTATGTCGATCTTTTTATTCATATTATAATAATGTATCCATACATACGTTTTATAGTACAATATAGAAAGTTTTAACTAAAACTTTAAAGGTTCTTTCAAATAAAATTTTTTACAAAATTTATCGCTTCAAGAAAGGAAAAGTGAAATTTTGTGATTTGCATACCAAATATGCAAATATATATTACAAAATGAAAAATAAAAGTATGATGTTTATTTTTATGATAAACGTAGCAGATTTTCGTTTTAAGAAAATATTGTATTAAAATAAACAATGTGTGCAAAAAAATGTGTCTTCTTTTAATACATCAAATTATTAAATTCTGTTATGCATCTACATGAAACTGAAAACTAATTCAAATTTCTATGATTAAATAATAAGCAGAAGCATGAAAAATATGCTGAATCAATAATATTCACAAGTATAATCAAGTACAATTATTAGAATAAGAAATCATTTTTAAATAAAAAAGCTTTAGACATTTTAAATGTAATTTGTTATATAAATATGAAATAATATTATCATTAAAAAATAATTTTAGTATAGTAAGATTTTTTGAAGCATATTTTTCATATACATTTAAGATCATAATAATAAATATTATTCATAGGATTAATTCAAGACAAATTCATCTTCTTTTCCGATTTTATTGGTATGAATTATATTTGTTTCTGATATAATACTGTCTCGAAGATGAAATGATGACTTAAAAATATTCAAGTAGCTAAATATTTCTTTAAACATGTTTTGTGGATCTGGGTCTTTTTTGTATAGTATTGTACACAATATTCTCTTGCTTACAAATTATTATTCCATAAAATTCTCAATTCCAACTGTCAAAAACACTATAAACATATATTATTTTTAATTGATTTTAGATAATTCTGAATTAACTCATTTGAAAAGCCTTCTATGAATTATTAGTTAATTATGTTCTTAATATTTATTCTATAACTTAACTTACTAATATTTATAAAAAAAAATAAAGTTATAAAAGTCTACGTAAAAAAGAATTAATTTAATAATTACAAATGTAAAATTATATAATTTTTTATAACATATAAGACTGTTTTTTACTAATTCTAATTTAATGATTAAAATGAAACTGTATTTTTGTAAAAATAGACTGAAATGATACAATACTATCTTATTTAACAAAAATTCAAGATTTTCTGCAACTTTTAAAATCTTAGCATTTACACAAGAGTCACAATGAAAAGCATATTCACAGCATAGGTGCGCTTTATGTGAAAACAACACGATCAACATCAAGTGTGAAGAATGTGATGTCTTTAACGCCTTAAAAACGTTCATGCCTGCTAAATAATGATTCCTTTCATTTAGACTGTACGCAAACTTCCTCCAAAAAATAATTTTTTAGTCTGTAATAACTGTTACTTAAAATGAAAATTATTTCGACCACTTAAATGTACATATATTTAAGTGGCATTATATATAATTTCTTTAATAAATGTTTAGTACAATAATTTTTCAGTTAAATATGATAATGATAAAAACTAACAGTTCGCTGTTATTGTATGTTTATTAATATTTTTATTGACCTTAAGACTGCTATTTCTTATTTGCTTTTGTTCTAATTATTTTATTTTCATTATAAATTTCTTTAATTGTTTCGAAAAGAGATATTATTATTGATATAAGTAACGTAGTAATTAGTATCAAAATTAAAAATATTTTTAGCGCATGATATTATTTGTCTTCGCTCGATAATCATACATAACTAATAAACAAAAAATGTCGCATAAAATTTTTGAGAATAGTATCAATTATTTATAAGATCTTTTGATTTTTAAGTTTTTGATGTTTGCTATCGTTATATTTTTCTTATTCATAATATTTAATTTATGTAATATGTATGATTGATAGAGCTAAATAAAAGTTATATTCATTATTAAATGTTAATTAAATACCAAAATTTTATATTTGTCTTTTCTCAGTTATTTTTTTTTTTAATATATCAGAAATGTGCAAATAATATTATATATAAGATGGTATCGATATTATCAATATTATCTCAATATTAAGATAATGTTTAAAATTTTTGGTAGAAATGAGAATTAATTTAATTTATATTTTCCCATCCTCTCACTATCAATAATTAACCAAAGTTTTTTTTAATAATTCATACTTAATTAAGACCATGATTTTAGTTATTGATTTTATTTATTTAAATGATACTTGATCTTCAATAAATTTATATACAGTCATATTTTATATATTCTTTTTTTTTACTTAAATGTAAGCACATTTAATTGTAATAATATTAAGATGTTTGTTTTTATTAATTTCTATTTATAATTATGTTTGAAATGATAAAAAAAAAGGATAAAAAATAAGAGAATAAAATTTATTGATTACAAAGTACTAAGACTTTTTTTACATAGCACTAACATTGAAGGTATAAAAACATATAGGAAGAATTAGAATATTAGAAAATTAGATTTACCAGAAAAATTCTTGAAAATAAAGTAAAAGAAAAAAAAATGCTACAACGTAATCAATAATGTAGGCCCTGTCGTCTTATATGTCAAATAATGAAACTTGTTTCTAAGAAATCCGTTAGAATTGATAAATCATGAGGTGAGTTTGTAAAGCAATTAGAGAGTAGAGTAACGCCTGGTGAGACTAAACGCGAATTGGCGCTTACTGGTTGATACCAAAATTCGTTAATAGAATTATAGCGGCTATATGCATAGAAATTTTTACTTATAAACGAATATATAAAATAAAGTAACTCTATTCATTTTAATACTGAATATTAATGTACTTAATCAGTTCCATTAAACATAAAAAATTATTGAAAAAAGAAATAACACTATGAAATTCGATAATAACATTTTTGAACCATTACGGCAATATTTTTTATATATCTGCTCATATTAATTATCAGTTTATATTGAATCTTATTAATATTTTTAATAGATGCTATAGTTAGAAGTGAATAAAACAGATCATTTGACAAAAATTAGATTAGTACGCAATTTATTTTAAATCCATTATAAATGAAATTTATTTTTTCTCACTGAATTCGAACGAATCAGGTAAAAAGAAATAAGATTACTAAAGTATTTATTTATACTGTTATTTTTTTGAATTTCAAATAATTTAAATTGATTTTATTAAATAATTACACTTCAATAAGAGGATCTTTAATATCTTAATTTTTTTATCATTAAATTATATTTCATAATTAAAATATTATTTATAAGACTTTAAAACAACGATGTTCCAGATGACTACAACATAATCTAAAACATTAATTACAAAATATGTTACATAAAATATTATGCGCATTCGTATAGAAACAATAATAATTGGCGTGTGAAATTAATTACTGTAAATAGAAAATATTATTGCATATGCACCCAGTAACAAACTAATGTATGAATGCTTAATTGGATTGAGGTCAATATTGTTACTGGAACGAAACAGTTACGTTTATTTCAAAATTTTATTAATGCAGCTCGAGACATTGCAAAATGAACTGTACTTTTTTAATGTTAGATGTATAATTATTAAAAGCAAGAAATTGTATCTCAATGTGAATTGGTAACCATAAAATTGATTGTTAGAATCATATTAAATGCAATTTTAGATATTACATTATATGAACATTAAATATTGAACATCAAGTAAAAATAAATTCAAAATATATATGTAATATGTATTTATATATAGATATAACACTAATATATATATCTTATTTGAAAAAAATTTTATATAGAAAGACATTTCCAAATGAAAATATTATTAATGTTGTAAAACTAGAATATTTATTAACTTATTTATCAACTTAAATCGTATGAAATATATAAAACTAAATTTATTATTGTGTAAAAACAATTAAAACGTACTATAATGATAACAGAAATAACAAAACAAAACAAATTTATTACAAATTACAGTTTAAATAGTGTTCCTGACTAGGTAATACTAATCATGAGGGATGGGTGGAGGGCAGGTGGTAAATAATTGTTCTGTTTATGGCCGTGTAGAACTCGTAGCGTCGCGTTGTGTAGCGGTTGAACTCCCCCGGTCTGTGTAGGAAAGCTTCGGCGGTCGAGTCCCAGGCGTGGCTTCCCGTGTCTACCTCTTCGAATCAGCTGACGTCGTCGCGTGGTGGTTTTATTAGTCGTATTTTCGCTGTGATGAGTCGGGCGTACTCGTTGAAATTAAATGTAGTCAATTTTTGTCGTATTTCGCAGGTTGACTCTGTGCGTTGCGTGCTCTTATAATCACGTCAGCTATCGTACTGACGCCCACGTTGTTCTTCCGGCTGTTTCTCCTTCCTCCTCCGGAACTTTCTCTTTTTGTTCTTCTTCATTTTTCCACTTTCCGGTTGCTCTTTATGTTCATCCTGTCCTTGTTCGTTTTCATCCGCCGACGGTGGTGTATTGGGATTGGGCGTAGCCCAATGTCTATTTGTCTATTTCCCCTTCCCCTTCGATCCCGCGCGTCTTCCTATGTCTTCATTTCCGCATTCTTCTCCTTCCCTGCGCCCACTTCGCTCCTATCTTTTGTCTTTCTTTCAGCAACACCCGCCAGGAATAGCTGGGGGTATTCCCAGGCTCTTACCTTACACCTGCGGTGTAGAACGTGCAATCGTTTAGTTCATATCCCGCGGGGAACCCGCGAGGCACAATCGTTTACTTCGAATCCCGCGGGAAATCTATGAAGCCCAATCGTTTCGTTCATACCTCGCGAAAAACCCGCGAGCCCAACCGTACGATCAATACCCCGCAGGATTCCGTGGCGCGTATTCATTAGCCCTGGAACCCCCTCTACGCCCTTGTGTATCGCGGGTCGTTCGCATTCGGCTGCACAAGGTACACATCTCGTTACGTCTTGTTGTCCCGCTCAGTGCCGTCATATGCATTGCAGCGGTTTGCAACAAGTAATAAGGATCCAATGTTTATATAGAAATCATTTCTCAAATAATAATATACATTAATGCATAAAATTTCGTGTGCCATAATATAATAATATCGCGATTTTTTTATAGAGAAATTTGCCTGTTGATGGCTCAAAAAACTTCTTTTATTCGATGTACAATTTTTCAATATTTCATTCTTTTTTAGATTTTGTTATCTATTTATTCATTGCATTACCAATTTTGCAAAAAAGCAGAAAATCGCAGACTTCAGATTACAATAATATACTATAATATAATATAATATAATATAATATAATAAAAATGTAATGTAATGTAATATAATATAATATAATATAATATAATATATATAATATAATATAATAAATAAATAATATAATATAATATAATATAATATAATATAATATAATATAATATAATATAATATAATATAATAAAAATGTAATGTAATGTAATATCGATTTGTGCGATTCTGTGTAATATTTTTTATCACAGAGGCTTCAAAGGCGTTGATTGTTGTGAATCTGGTTGATTTTTTTATTACAAGTTTTCAATTTTCGCTTGTGCAACGAAAAAGGGTTTTTTTCGCCAATCTGGCGACCATTCCTTTTATTGCTCTTGCATTAATGTAGCTCGAGACATTGCAAAATGAATTGTACTTTTTTTGTGTTAGATGAATAATTTTTAAAAACAAGAAATTGTATCTGATAGTAAAAACTAATGTGTTATCTCGATGAGAATGTGTTACTTTAAAATTTATTGTTACATTCATATTAAATCAAATTTAATGTGATACCTTATCTTAAAAATACTAACGAGGGCAGATATTATTTAAAAAGACCAATGCCCGGTATAATAATCTAAAAGCTAACAAAAATTATTAATTATAATATTTGTATTCAATGGAAAAATGTTATAAAAAAAGAGCTTATTCAAAAAAAACAAATGAGAATATGGAAGGACTCAAAATTATTTACAGTGACGATTGTCGCTCTTAATACGTAAAATCAAATAAAGTAACGCGATGTTTTGTAACATTTATTTAAAAATCAAGTTTTCTATAAATGAACGACAGTGAGTAATATCACAACAAAGGTTTTGAGTAATTTTTGATGGAATATAAATTGGTTGAAAACTTACTATCCCATCTATGAGTAAAATAGTATAGCTGAAAAATGAAATCGCATTTAATTGAATTAACAAGATATCTTTTGTTGCAATCATTTCTACATTTTTTGTTTTATATATTTGGAATATTTTTCCGTGAAGCTTAGTTGTTAAGACAACCGATAGAAGAAATGAGAGAAACAAAGAGAAAGAGAGAGAGAGAGAGAGAGAGACTGTTTATGACTAAAACATAAACATTTTAGAGAAAATTTGTCTTTTTATAGCATAGCAATTGTAATTGCTATTTTAATGTTATAAATTTTAAATTTAATTAATATATTACAATCATGATGAAAAAAATTTAATATGAATAGATATTTTTTACTGTTCTTCTGTTCTGTTTTATATATAAAGTATTGTTTAATTATAAAATAATTTCAATATTATACATATATTGAACATTTGATAATATACTTTTCTGTTAACAATTTGCGTAGATAACTCAATTTCTACTTACATTTACTTCCTACAAGATTTTAAAACTAGTTAATTACTTCTGCGCATGTAAAGTTATTGTATTTTACAACACTGCTCCATTAAAACTCGGGACCATTTGCACAATATTCAAAAGGCCTATATTTTAGGTAATAACAGTTCTGTTAATAGTATTTAAAATTCATGCAAGGTAATTAACGAATTATTAAACTAATAGTGAAATTATTTTTAAAAATTTTTTATTATATAATTATAGTAATTATAGTTGTGTTTGCACATGGTTAATGCTAACCTTTAAATTTAATTTTTATTTTAATCTATATATACAAATACACCGTTTAGTTACTATTATATCTTCTATATTAAAAAAAAAATTATATTCATATTGACATTAGAAAAATGATTGTTTTTATTAATATTTTTTAAATTTCTTACAAAATATTTATCAGTACAGGATGACGAAAGCACAATTTTTAAAAAAAAATGATAGAAAACAATTAAATTTAAGTATCAAAGGTGGTTTTGTTGAAAAGAGCAAATTTAAAAAATTAAAGAATACTAAAACTAATGAAGTATCGTTACTTAAAAAAAAACAAAAACTTAGTTTTAGTCCAAATAATATAAATGAATCATTACCAAAATACAAAAACAAATGTATACAAAAAAAGAAAATAAAAAGCAAAGGCTTTGACTCCAACATTGATAATGTATCTTATGATGATTCAGATAAAATTTCTAAAGCTGATTTAAAAAATAAAGGTATAAAAATGTTTAAGGGCTTAAAGACAAATAATAAAACTTCAAATATAGTTGGTTCTAAAGTATATCAAAATATAAGTCAATATAAAAATAATAAAAAAGAACATATTACACACTTAAAAGATCTACTTAAATCTAGTATTAATGATGACAGTGACAATGACGATTTTGACAAAAATTTATCATATATAGAAGAAACAACTTTAAATGATTTAAAGCATAGTTCAAGTAGTGATGAAAATGATGAGCCTGGCTTAAAAGCGTTATTAGGTGAAAGTTTAGTTGATGATGATGATGATGATGATTTTAAAGTTGATGATGATGATGACTATGATGATGACATTAGTGATGAAAGTGATGAAGAGGCAACTAAAGATAAAATCATGAATGAATCTAAATTATTGGATGAACAATCTGAAATTAATTATACCATTTCAAATGCTGTTACAGACAAGCAATCTATACTTGATGCTAGAACCATTTTTGTCGGCAATGTCCCATGTGATACTACTAAAAAAACCATTGAAAAATTGTTTAAATCATGTGGTAAAATAGAAAATATACGTATCAGGGGAGTTGTTCCAAGTGATAATAGTATAACTTTTAAAGTTGCAACTATTAGTAAAAAAATACATCCAAAATTTCAATCTATGTATTTTTTTATAGTATTTAAAGAAGAAAGTTCTGTTAAAGCAGCACTAAAATTAAATGGTCATAAACTACAAAATAACATACTTAGAGTGGATCTTGCAAAATCAAACAATAAAGATAGAAATAAAAGAAAATCAATATTTGTAGGAAATTTACCGCTTGGTTAGTATTTTTTTTTTTTTTTTTTTTAATATGAAAAATAATTAATGAAACTATTAATTTCAGATATTACAGAAGATGAATTAAGAGCACATTTTATATCCTGTGGAAATATTGAATCTGTCCGAATTGTTCGAAATCGTAATTCAGGTACAAGCATAGGTATTGGTTATGTTAATTTTATAGAAGAAGATTCTGTTAATTTAGCTCTAGACTTAAATGATACATTATTGAAAAGCACTAAGTTAAGAGTAAAAATATACTGTCCTGATTCTAATAGAATAAAAATAAAACACAAAGAAAGTGATAATAAAAAAATAAAAAAAAATGAATGTAAAATTATGAAAGCTAAAGTAAGTTTAAGAATTAAAATCTAAAATACTGAATATTATATGTATATTTCAGCTGACTCTAATATCAACAAATTACATTATATATAAATTAAATTTAAACATATATTGAATACAATTATTTTTTACATTACTAATTTTAATTATATTTTATATATAGAATTCCGAAAAGAAAGAAAGAAAAGAGAAAATGTTATATAAACAGTTAAAAAATGATAAACTCATTGAGAAAAAAAATAACTCTTCATTTCATGGACAAAAAACTGTTATAAAAACATTAAAACAATATAAAAAAAGTAAAATGGATAAAAAAAAAGCATATATAGCTAAGAAACTTGTATCTGTAAAAGAACTAACAAAATTAACTTGTTAAAACATGTCTTAATATTTAATGCATACATATTTATTTGAATTTAAATTTTTTCTTGACCTTTAATTTATATTTTATATCTATGCTTTATTGTATATTTTTATATTTTCAATCATGTCACTTATTAAAATATAAAATTTTATTTTTCATATAACTTGGAAAATAGTTAATATTCGTTAAACAACAAATTTTACAAAATCGTTTTGTAAAAAATAAACTACATTTAGTACAAACAGACTTTTCACAAATAGTGCAGTTCGCACCAACAATTAAAAGCTTATTAAAGGAATCAAAAGGATTTTTTATTACGTAACATTCTTCTAAAAAAAAAAGTTTTGGAAATGAACGTTTCACTTCTTCATAATTATGTAATTCCTCTAAATCACAATGTGAACATTTCCATACATCATTGATTATTTTTTCCTCAATAATTGTATCATCACAATCCAGTAATTGTAATATATTTTTTGATTTACCATCAATTGTTTCCATGCTAAAAAAAATTTCTAAATTAAAATTAAATAAAATAACATGTTTTTATAAATTATATTTATTTTGCATAAAAAAAACATTTATGAATAACGGTGTAAATAATTTCATAAACACAAAATATTTTATTCATTTACATATTTAATTAAATTATGATTATGTTTCAATGTTTTTACTATTTGAAACTTGCGGCCACCATAGAGGTCTAATAATCTGTAAAGAATAATCTCTAACAAATAATGTTTTAGAAACTAAAGCTTCTGAAATTCTCATTAGTCCTAAACCAACAGTTCCTTCCATCCTTCTAATTTTTCCTACGACTTTGCCATCTTCGTTAACTATTTTCTCATTACAGTCAATATTTACATTATTAATATTTAATATTAATGGCATTAGACGTTTTCTAACAATGCCAGTATAATAAATACGAGCAGTTACTTCCTGTCCAATATAACATCCTTTATGAAAACTAACTCCATTTAAGTAATCACAATTTATTTCCAATGGAAATGATATGCCAAATGACAGGTCTTGAACACCTTCAGCAATACCTAATTTATATCGAAAAACTGTATAATTAGAGATTTTTTTTTCTATTAAAATATTTGATCCCAAATGTTGAATTATATCAACATAGCTGACATTTGATTTTGTTAAAATTCGTAATCCTAATTGAAATATTCTTGGATCATTATATATATAAATATTATCTGTAAGTTTATTGGGTGTGTTAATATTTACTCCATATGAAAAAAAATTTGTTTTATATTTATTACTATTCTGCAAATAATTATAATTTTGAGAAATTATATTAGTATCATAAAGTGACCAAACTTTCATACTATTTTCCATAATTTCAATATCTATTACTTTTTTTAATTTGTATGTTTTTAAATGTTTTATTAAATTTAATATTATACTAGAATCACATTCAATGTAAAATACATCTGGTTGTTGTATTTTATAAATTATTACATCATATAAAACTCTGCCTTTTGTATTTAATAAAGTAGAATACACACATGTAGCATCGTCTTTAAAATGTTTCATATCATTGGTAGTTAAACCTTGTAAAAAAGGTAAAACATCATTACTTGTAAGGCGAAGTAAAGTTCTTTGTTTTAAATGTATAAGATATTTCTTATTTTCTTTACTTGAATTATATCTCAAATGATTTTGTATATAGCATTGTTTTGAAATTTGTAGAATTAAAGCTCTAAATGTATTCATTTTTTTTTATTTATTCAAATAAATATTTTATTTTAAAAGAACACTTTATTCTTCATGTCACACAAAAATTAATAAATGTATTTATATCCAACATTATTAGTAAATGGCAAAATTTCCATTTTTCCTTCACATTTTTATATATTATTTAATATTTTATATATTATTTAATTGTCAAGCATTCGATATTAATTTAAACGATAATGTGAGTAATACCTGATTTTATATTTAATGCAATTCCAGACAATTAAATTACTTAAACTAAATCGTATATCCAATTCACATTCAAAAACGAGATGTAAATTTTTTATAAATTTTATATCAACTAAGTTTTGATTATCAAACACATCATTAAATCAATGTATATATAACACATCTATTTTTAATTATTTGCCTTATTTGCTCCAAGTCAAATTTCATTGGCTTATATTATATTGTAATATATTATAAAATATTAATCATTAAAATAATTAAAAATGCCATATTTGAATATACAACATTTGTATCTAACAGTAATTAATTGTGTAGTCACAGTTTTTAAATTTCAAAAATATATACAAATTATTTTACTCATATTATACTACGCAAACTTGATATTTTTATATGAAAAAAATAATAGATCGTAATATCTCAATATTATAACTACAATATTATATATATATATTTATAATGATTTCGGCAATGAGTGTTTTGCTGCTAAGAGATTTTAGTGATATTGGGAGTAGAAAGTCGATCGATTTCTCTGAAATTTTTTACGAAAAGAAGAATCATAGAAAAAGTGGACGAAATTTACTATTAGATTTTTTTATCTTTCCTATTTGTCTTGTCTATTTGTCTTTCTTCGACATATGCTATGAATATTATATAGTCATCACAAAACCATTGAAAATTATATATTATATATTAATTGTACTTTTACTTTTTCAGAAAGTAAAACAGTTTATTGGCTCTAGAATAGTATAAAAATCTGTACTCCCAAAATTTCGCTTAATTAACAGCTTCGCTTAGTACAGTTATTTATTCTTAAAATGCTATTTCCATTTAAATAAATACATAAAATTTTTCTTTAGGCAATGTTTCACAATTCTTACTGACTAATCAGAATTTTCTGAAATAAAAATTTTTAATATTGTTACCGACTGTGGGAGGGGGATGTACCCAACGGTGCTGGCGAGTGGCGCAAGAGCTGGTCGCGTGCCAATCTCAAGGGAGACTGGAAGGAGCGGAGGAGACAAGTTGGACCCGGAAGAGAAGGAAAGCCCACTCACGCCGTAAGGAAAATCCAGAAGGGGATTGGAGGAAAACAGGAAAGTGGAAGAAGCTTTCTCAGGGGGAGAGACGACGCTGATGGCAAGAAGGGTACAGTATCTTCCTAGCCCTCGCAAGGAAAAGATCAGCACGTCCGCCTAATTGATAAGCGCGCACACCTCTTCAAATTAAGCTAAGTCTAAGAGGGTCGATAAGCAAAGGGCGAGTGCGGTGTAAGGAGCAGCACGCCCCAAGCGAAATACCGCGAGTCGTGCCCACATACGCGAGTGCACGACCTGACCCAGTAGCCCGCACCTTGGACAATGTTGCAACGGCCCGGGAGAGATCCGAACCACGGCGCGGTCGCGGTCGCGAAGCAACGTCGCATCAAATCTCGGTGAGGTGTGGTGAAAGGTAGAAGAGGGAGCGTCACCTTAGCGACGCTATCATAAAGGACGCGTCTACCGCAATCTTGGCGACACCTGATGTCAACAGTGACTTCAGCCTCCATTAGACGCAGCGCCATCCCGATAAGGGCAACTGACGTCATGACATCGATGTGCACACCGGGAAAAGTGCGGAACCATTCAAATTCAAACTACTGGAGTTTGTGATCAAGGCTTGCTGGCGTCGCGCGGGAAATTTGAAATATCGTAAGTGGCAACGGCTCGTGCGAATAAAATGTAAAACAATAATTGCGAGCTCGTCGGCTTTCGGGTTCCGAGATAGTCAGCGGCGGCCCACCCCTGAGTCACCGCCGCGTCAGACTATGAAAACTTGTACGGCCTCCGCCGGTTCCTCTGTACATCATAATAAGAAAAAAGTGAACAAAACAAAAAAAATTAAATAAAGTGCTTCATTGGATAAAGAACCCAATTAATGCCCCTCCTTCATCGTACACGTCCGACACCTACCGTCGCAGTGCGTAACAAATATATAAGTCGTAAGGCATTGCCGAAATCAATAGAACAATTAATATTGCAAACAATTAAATAGAAGATTATGACGCATATACATTGAAATATTTGCCATTCTCAAAACAGAATTGTATTTTGTGTTTAACTAAAACTTTATTTTTATAAAAAAAAGTCAATAGATTTGATTACAAATATTATATATATGAACCTAATTAACTTTTTTATTACTACAAGAAACACATTATTTATTCATAAATATAAAATTATGATGTTTATGAAAACTTGATCGCATTAGTCTAACTGTCGTAAAATTACTCGAAAGCTTATAAAATAAGGTTACTATTATTATAAAAGAATATTATTATTAAAAAACATTGTTACGCAATGTGAGGGTCGCGTGGGTCGTGTAGGATGAGGGAGGAGTAATAATTCGGGATGATGTCGAATGAATTCTTTATTAACTTGATGTTCTCTGAAGTTTTATTATTGTCCGCCAATGGCACACGAGTTTTTTCAATAACACTTTTCGCTAAGTACAACACGAAATCTTACAATCAGGTCATACAATTAATTCTTAACCTATCGCAGGTGGGCCGGAATAAGTCTAAGGCGATACACTTCGGAACTATAGATCGATGAACTTGCAATTCGTTTCGTTTGCACCTTGTGAATCCTACTTGTATGAGCCGCCGCCGCAATCACGATTTCAAATTTTCCACGCTTTCTTTGGTCGACATGCGCGCGTCGGGCAAATTCAACCTTTGAATTTGGCGCCCTTTCGCGCCGTCTCGGCACGACTCGCTCAATGCGCGCGCACCCAGCCAGTTGACGCCGCAGCACCACTCCGCTCCCCGCGCGCGGTCCTCAATCGTGCCACGACCCTCGCGGCGTGCAATTCGACTGCTGTCACATGAGACTCCGCCGACTGAGATACTGCGCCGCTGACGTCACCACTGACGTCAGGCATTGCCGAAATGGCGGAGGACACCTCGTCTCTTGATAGCGTCACCTATGTGACGCATCACCCCCGCTATCCGCTCCTCTTTCCCCGCTGCGGTGCGGCGCTGCCTCGCGACCCCTCGCGGGTACTCACGTCCGTGGCGCGTTGCTTTCTCCTGCCGGAGCGCGGCAACGTCGGTCAAGTGGCGAGTTATTTGACTCGCGACTCCGTCACAGCCCACTCGCGAGTATGCGGGCGCGGCTTGCGGACTCACACAAGGTTATCGCTGCCACCCCGCTTACAATGGATGCGCAGCTCGGCGATCGCCCTTTTTCGTGCTTATTTGCGAAAAGGGCTGTATCTCTTAATCGCGCGAGACTCCACAAACCCCCCGTAGTGGCTAGGGGGTGACTGACTTCCCCTTGACACGTTCGGCGTCATCTTGCCGCGTCGTTTCTGCTCTCCCTCCGTTTTTCCGCCAATCCTTTTCCAGGTTTCCCTGCGGCGTGGGCGGCTTTCCCTTTCTTCCGGGGCCCACTGGCTTCCTGCCTTAACCGGCTCTCTCCCCCCGATACTAGGCGCGTCTCGCTGTCACTAGTTTCGGACCTTACGTAGCTCTCTCGTTCCTGGAGGCTCGCGGGTTTCCCCCGGGAGACCTCCTCGCTACTAACCTTTGGGCGCGAGACCAGCCCTGCTCCCGCCCCAAGCACCGTTGGGTACGCCCCCCCCTTTACGTTCGATAACAAACATATTACTATAAAAATAAGACTACTATTATTATAACTTAATAAACTTAATAACTAAAAATTATTATTAATAAACATATTACTATAAAAATTAAATACAAAAAAAATACGTCTTATATCACTTTTGTTTTACATAAACGGAAAATAGTCTAAATTCTCATTATACATTAGCGTCTGTCTCTTCTCTTTGGACTCCGTTAATACGTCAGCAAATCTAAGTTGCAAGGTGTGATTCTTACGCTATCTGATATTAATAAATAAATAAAAATAAAGGATCAAAGATTTTGAAATAAAAATTCTAATAGTAAATTGAATAAAGAAATTTATATTACAGTAATCATTTAAAATTGAATTTAGTACATTTCAACAAACTTACGAATTCCATATATTGCTACGAATAAATAATATTATAAATGAAATAAATAAATACTATAAAAGAATGGAACTGAGAAAAATATTTACTATAAATTGAAAATATTAAAATTAGTTAAACATTAAAATATTAATCAAACTAAATATTAAAATATACTAAAAAGTAATAATATACATAAGAAAAATATTATATTATATATATATATTATTATATATATATATATATTTGTTACTGACGGGTGTGGGAGGTGGGGAATAGGTAGAATGAAGAACTACATTCTGCATTCGTTCGATTAATCTTTATTATCGGATCTCCCGCGTCTTCGTCCCTTTCCTCGACGTCTACCCTTTCCGTGTGTCGCCGCTGGCCGCAGTTCACTATTCAAGCGTTTAAATTTCCCGCTTGCTCTGATGATACGAAGGCTCCCGCTCTTATCGACCTCGCCACGTGCCTTGAGACCTAACCCCACTTGGCGCCAATCTCCGCCAACTTGGCGGAGGCCTGATCCCTTGCGCTGTGGCTGCGCTACCACCTTCCCTTCAGGCGCTTGGCTGTCGCTGACTGCGACGTTGCCTCGTGGCTTCTCGCGGCTACATTCGGCTATGCTCTCACCTGGTCGCCTGCCGGATCGTGGCAGCGTTGCTTGTGTATAGGTGGCTGGTTTGAACGACAAACCTGTCAATCCGCGTTCGTGTTGCTGCTGCCCGTTGTCTCACAATCTGGGTGCTCTTCTTTCCTGCTTCGGGTCTCTGTCACCTTCTCGTCTATCTCCGTCCGGTTTCCTTTGATTCGATGATATTGTACTTGCTTCTTCTGCTCGCGATCGCCATCCGTTCTTTTTCCTGGTACGTCCGACACTGCTCCCGCCATCCACCTCCTACCTCCTACCTATTATATATATATATATATTATTATATATATATATTATTATTATATATATTATATATATATATATATAATACAAAGTTTCATGTAAAGATTAGTGATACTACATTTGTAATCAGCGCCGGTTAATGGAATTACCCCCATCAATAGTTTCGATGCCGTATGGCTATGCATAGGAGGAAGTTGCGTAATATCCCTTCCACTTTCAAAACCCCTTCTCAAAGAGAAATAGATTAACCATAAGTTATAAAAAACATAAAAATTGAAAAATGTCGCTCTCTGCCCGTACAATCATTACCATATGTGTTCGAGACCATTCTTTCAAAAACCCCTTAGACAAAAGAAAGGCAATAAACAAAAGTTAAAGGTCATAGTGTTTCCAAGTCAACATGGATCGGAAACCCTATACTTTATGCTCGGTACGGACAAGGCCCATGTGGGGAAAATGCAATAAGAATTTTCAGAGAGAGTCATTACTATTTTAAGCAGCTAG
This sequence comes from Ceratosolen fusciceps, assembly GCA_018883505.1. Taxonomy (NCBI): domain Eukaryota; kingdom Metazoa; phylum Arthropoda; class Insecta; order Hymenoptera; family Agaonidae; genus Ceratosolen; species Ceratosolen fusciceps. The sequence goes on from RCIC01000043.1 coordinate 703,759, forward strand.
GATAGAACAACGTAATATTTCTCGTTGTAGTATTACCCAACTAATATAAGTATCTCATTTAACTAGAATAGAATTTATTATAGTTAGTTATATTAATTAATAAGAATAGTCTCTGTTTTAGATCGTGTTTTTGTAATTGCCCTACGAAGCAGAGTGCTAGTCTCAGATGTGTATGTGCCAATCGCTGGTTCTTTGTCCGTACACTACTCTTACCCTTATGCGCAATTCTACGCAAGTCCATAGGCTATCATTTTTCCATAAAAACAAAAATTTATTTATTATTATTAACCTACTCAGGAGTTAATTTACTGTAATAGTATTTTTTTTGTATCCATTGTTTTGCAACTTCATTTTAATAAACGAAACTCCTAACCTACAATTATTTGATGTTAAATAATTTTACCTTCCAAGCCTCATCAATACTAAACTAATCATTTACGAAACCGCGCTTCACGTCTGTTGCAGACCGTTTAATTGACGCGAGCAAATCAGTGGCGGGAATAATTTGGAAATGACCGCACGCCGTTGTAGTTGGCGAGATTGAAGAAAAGGGGCGAAGAGTTCCGGCGGGAGACTTCGCCTGGTGGGGCAGGGAGTCAATCTGATTACAGACACGAGGTCGTACAGATCGAGGGAGAATACAGAGCATTTTGTGCTTCTTCTCACTCGGCCCGCAGAATCGTAGTTTATAGTATAGATTCTATAAGTATTAGGAAAGCTGTAGGCATTGCGACTTGCGGAAGGTTACGTGCCGAGACCCTGATAGTGATTCGCGAAATGATAATTGTTATCCTTCGCGTGGTCTCGTGGCACGTGCTGGTTGTAGGGTGATTCAATGAAACGGAGCTCCTGAATCCACCCCAGAGGCAACCTTCTCTAGGAGCAGAGCAACGACTCCCGGTGGCCGATCCAGAGGACAGGATTAAGAGAAAGAAAGTGAGTTCCTCTGCGGCCAGGTAGTCTCCAAGATGTTGGAGACGACCCAGTGTCCGCACCGACACACACAAATTGGCCATCCAGACGTCCGAACTGTGTGGAGTTCGAGACGCATCGGTGCCACGGCGTAGGTCAAAAGTTCAGCTAACAAACAGGTACCGTACGAAGATTTCTATACGAGAGCTCTACAGCGCGCGTATTGCGGAACCGTTTCGATGAATATAATTATTGATTTAGCTATTGTAAATTTGTGTGCGTGCATTAAAAGGCTTTTTTCCTCCTTCCTGGCGAAGGAGGTTTTTTTACGCCTCGCGGCGATTAGGGCAATATAAAGTAAAGAAAAATCATTTTATTATAACACTCAACCAAAGACTTTTATTTTTCCTCTTCCTATCCTTTATTTATTGATTTCAAGACTCATGGAGATGATAAGTATCGTATAAATTGCTACAACATCGATACCCAGAAACAAAAGGAGACGTGGATTTATTAGTCGACTGACTAAAATAGTATCTTGAAAAGGTAAGTGAGATTAAAATACTAATAATTATATATACTATTTCTATTGTCATATCATTTAATATTCCTTCTCTCGCACTTAAATGTCGCTCATCCTGAGCTATTGAGATAAAATTGCCCAAAACGAGTATGGCATTACTTTGCTCGGTGAGAAAAGTTTACAAGAACAATCAGTTTCACTTAAATGTTAAAACTGACAGCACAATTGTAACAACGAATAACATTTAAAAGTGAAACTAGTAATTATGTTTATTCTACTTATTGTATATAATGGTTTTAGTATAGTTATTTGAAATGCTTATTCAAGATATTCAAATGTATATTTAAGGTATAATAGTAAACAACTTAAGAACTTAGTTTTACATTTTTGCATAACAATAAATGATACAAAAAAAGTAAGAAATATTATTATAAAATATTGTATGATTAGAATATACCCAGCTTAAATTTATTTAATAATGAAATTGACATTTTCTTACAAATTATGTAAATCTAGAAAAAGCATGTATTGTTACAAAGAAATGTGATTTGAAGTTATTAAAAATTTTGTATCTTATAATTAGTGACATATTATTTAAATTTTCCTGGGAAAATTAAATATAAAAGCACTCGAAATGTATTTATTTTGAAACAAATTTATTTATTTTTATTTGCTAAATTTCAATTTATTTTGGTGTGAATCCACAAACTTAAAACTATTAAAAAATTCAAAGTTTTATTGGTTGTTTATAATTTTAACTTTACGAATATTGTTATTTTACTCATCCTTTTGATTTTTCAGTAATATTACTAAATTTCCGGATCAGCACTTGTAAGCAAGTCAGCATTTGTTCATTCTTATTGGTTTATCGGAATTGTTGGAATGTTATTTCTCCAATCAAATATCTTCTTTTCATTTTCATTAGAGAATTTTATAGCGGATCCGTGGATCAAATATTTTTTGGTTTTCTAAGAAAAATAGTTTCTTCTATTCTTAGTAAGTTTCGCTTTTGAAATTCATGGTAATTTCTCCAATGAAATATTTTATTTACTGTATTTTTTATTTTCTACTGTTACATTGATTGGTTTTTTTTATAAATTTATTTCTTTAATGGTGCTTTAGGTTACTTTTTATTTTTATCTTACATTCTTATATTAATATGTTAAAAACATAATAATACAGTTTTAAGAAAAGGCTTTGAATTAAAATTGATTAAAAACGATTAATAAAAATAATAAATACAGTTGAAATAAATCGTTTGTTGGTAATTTTAATTTCTATATTGGTCATGTTTTTTTTTAATGATTTTTGAAGAGGAAAAAACAAAATCAAAATCTAAAAACTGATTATACAAAAAGTATAATACATATTCCTTACAGTAGTGACAAAAAAAGTCAATCAATAAAGGAGCATAAAGAATATACAAAGATGCATAGATGTTTACGAAAACGGACATTAAATAAGAGATAGAAAAAAGCGCGCGCATTTCTTATTTTTTTATCCAAGTGTTGTGAAATATATAAATATGTAAAGACGATACACATTTTTCGTGGAAAACTATCTATACATGTGTTATAATTTTATTATAGATCTCACTCGATATTCTTTACAATATATTAAAAACAAATTGCTAGTTGGTATCGCCACCGCTACAGTATAAACCATCACGACACTAACGCCAATTTTTATTTTTTGCCCTCTCCATTCGTAACTTCATCTTTCGTTTTGTTCCGTGTACAATTGCTAGTAGTCTTATTTTCAGTATACTTGCAATATTCGTACTTGTAGGTTGTTTAGTACAATATTTTGATAGTGTCTTCTTTTTTCGTGTATGTATTATTTTTTTTCCCAACCCGCTTTAATTTACTTACGTGCACAAAATAGTATGCTAATGTAATACAGCAATGTCATCAAAACATTGATAGATATTATCATAAATTGTCCAGCAAAAGTGTAGTTAAAACAAAACGTATTATTCACTGAAACGAGGTAACGTGTAAAGATGTCAATTTCAAGTTCAAAAATATATTCAGATGGTCACGAAATTGATGGCAGTTGGGTATTACGAGTTTATGTGACGGACCTGAACATCGAACGCAGTCTCAGAGTCAAAGGCGATCTGCATATTGGTGGTGTAATGTTGCGTCTTGTCGAGGATCTAGGTACGAATTTGGTAGATGCTCCCATACGCTTCTTTTTAAAATACTGACCGAATACTTTAACAAGATGAGACCAAGCAAATGAAATTATTTTCACCATTTTTTTTTTCAGAACATTTTATTTAGTAATAATTAATACTACTTATAACCTGAAGTGTCGTATAATCATTGCATATTGCACTGTGCAGAGTAGATAAGTGTTAATATTATAATAATATTAATAAACACTTATTTCTGAAAAAATAATTATTACTATATTATTTTAAATTTTATATCCAAATTCAGTTAATATCAAATTAAATGAATATTTTATTAAAAATGGATCAGATACTTACATTTACTAAATTTAAATAAATCTACAAACTATTAAGAAAATATATATAAGTATTCTGTTCTCAAGTAATTACTTGTTAATGAAACGATGCAAGAATAGAAAAATATTATAATTTAACATTATTAAATTACTTGATGTAGATTTAAAAATTTTAGTTTAACATAGAAATTTTTTATATTCAATAATTTATTAATATATAAATCAGAATATTTGTAATCAGAATATTCTTTTATAAGTAAATAAAATTATAATGCATATTAATGTATAACAAAAAAGTGAAATATAAAATTGATGAAAAAATCATATTTTCAAAAAATCTTTTGATTATAACCAGATAATTTGGATAAAGAAATAAATTATGGATCATAAACAATCATAAAAGTTACTTAGTTAAATTAAATATTAAATTTAAGATATATTTAATATAATAATATAATAGTAAAACTTATATTGAAGTATTAATAATTCAATATTTATAAAACTTATTTGTAAATATGCAATACAAGTATTAAATAATGATATTTTCTTAAAAATTGTAAAAAAAATTTTATAGCGTTAAAAACTGTCAATATTATTTTTTTTTGTTTTATACGTAAAAATTAAATAACTAAATAATATTGAAAATACATTTAAGTTTTATTTATTAAAGTATTAATTATTATTGGGAAAAATGACAATCATAATCCTTAAAAATACAATATTTATAATATTAAAATTTTTTTGACTTAAAAAATGAGCGTAGACTTTTTTTTCACTTTTTAAAACATTTCTTTTTATGTCTTTATATTACATTAATTTATAAAATAATATATTTTATAAAAATGAAAATCTAATCATGTTAATCTCAGAGTAATTAGAAATTAATTAAACAATTTTAATAAGTATTAAACAAAAAAACAAAAACTGATCTAAAAGAAATACAATAATTAAACTTATTGCCAGTATCAATGTTGATCTTAGAATGTAGATTTGTTGCTTTATTATAATGAACACTTCTAATTTCAGATCCACTTAATTAAATAATAATTACATTATCAGCACACAATAGTATCAACTGAAAGTGTCGACTTCATTAATTTCCAATGAAATAAATAATAATCTTATTTCTATAATTTTTATTTAAACAAAATTAGTTATGTAAACCCTGTATAACTATACATAGTATTCTAATATTATGCAAGATTTGAGAAGACTGTTCTTTTCATTTAATAAACACAATAAATTTCTTTATTTCATAAATATTTGTTCTAAAATTATACATAAAGAAATAATATTTTATATAGTTTTTTAAATAAGTTTGTATAAAATTGACAGTAACAATATATAAAGAATATTTAAGAGGTCTAAAAGTTTTCATAGATTTGTTTTATAAAGTACCATCAAACTGTATATTCAAGGAAAAATTTTGATATCTAAGAATGGAAAAGTACAGATTCTTGTTTAATTAAAAGACAATATTAATGTTTTTTTAAACCTATTTTGTTAGTATATGCATATACCGACCTATTAGTATAATTATTAAACAATTTTATTTTAATAAAAAGTGAGCCTTTTTTATAATTAGATCAATCAACAAAACATTCTAATTATATTTATTTGTATTTTTATTTTTTGTATCAATTGCGATGATGATAACTGATAAATTAAGTTTATGCTAAGTATTAAAAAGATAAAGATTATAAATAAAAATAAAAATGGAGATATATATTAGGTAGATTGCTTGGAAACTATAATAATTTCTTATTAATAAAATTCGCTGATAATAAATTAAACTTATAGGACATTCTATTTAATTCAACAAATAAAAAAAATCTAACAATTCTAATATGGTTTATCTAAAAAAGAAATATTTTTGTAATATATTAAAAATGTATTACAATATATAAAACTTACTTATACTAAAGTAATTTAAAATAGTTAAAAATTAATTTAAAATATTAATAGAAAATTTTTTAATTTTTCTTGCTTAAACACAATTTATATAAAAATCAATGCAATGTAATTTGAAAATAATATTTAAATTAAGAAAAAAAACTGTATATAGACTAAACATGACTTATGTACAAACTATATATTAAATAAATTATATATTAATATAAATAGGTACATTCTTTGTGACATTTTTTTTTTTATTTTATCCTAATTCTAATAAATTTTAACGAATAAACTACAAACTTAGCAAAAATATGAACAATTATTTATAAAAATTTAAACTTACACTTTAATTTTTTTCAAACTTTTTAATAAATGCAATACATTAATAAAAAATAATAATTATATGAATTGCATAATTTTATAATTATATTATATCGTCTTTTGATACTATTTTATGTTTTTAATTATATATTTAAATTCTTAATAATAAAAATTTACAAAGTTATAGATAAATGTAGATAAATGTACTTATATTTGTAGTAATTATGTCATTTCGACATATAAATATGATAAATATATATATTTTAGAGTAGGCTGTTAAGTGAGCATGGTTTCGACAAGGATTATATACAAAATATTGATTGAGGAAGTCATTTGCCGTAGGAAAAGCGATTGTTACTGTTTTTAAGTGGCGTCTATTCCAAGAGGGAATTGAGACTCGGAAAGGCTGGTTTCTCGGTTCTGTGCTAATCCTGAAATAATAAAATAAAAATAATAAAAACGTGATGCGGTTGAAACAACAGATAACTCACGGGGATACATCGAAATTACGGGAGCGGAGCTAGTAGAAATGACAGAGTCGTACATTATTGGACTGAAAATGTGATGTGCAATGCGATAGAAACGATGCAGTCAGAAAGCCAAATTGAAGGAAAAGTCAAAGATATATAAAAAATGAAGAACGAATGTCTATGCAGAGTATGATGGAAATATCACACAGTACACAAAGGATGTGAGAGAAAGATCGGAGAGGGAAATGTGATTTTCGTAGTATATGCTCAGTAATTTGAGTAAGATTACGTTCTCTCCTCGCTGCTGGTTTGTTAGTCAGTTATGTAGATTGATAATGGCTATTCGAACACTTACACAATTTTTAGGTGATGATGCTACCCGAGGTAAAGAGGATATGTATCATTGCATATTGAAGAACAAGAACCAAGTAGCATACGACAATCTGTTAAATATGTTAATATTTTCAATTTTTTTCTATAAACTACTCTACAATTTACATTTTTACAATTTTTTTAATTTATATAAAAGAAAAACAAAAAGCAACCTAAAATAGAAAATTTATTTATTTTGAAATATCGAAGACAAGAACTTTAAAAAATATAGTCAGCAAGACATCGATTATATAAAATATAATTATATATTTTATACAAGTATTTTATATTTGGTTTTTTGATTATATGAATTGTTATAATACCATTATTATTAATATTATTATTAACATAGTTTTTAAAAAAATATTCTAAATATTTTTATACACTTATCAAATATAAACTTTTAAAATAATACTCGTTTTTAGTATAGACTTTTAAAAGTAAATTTAAATTTTTTTATTTAATTGATAACTTTTGCGTTATTAACGAACCTATTATAATTTATTAGCGACGCTTAGAACAATTGATACGTACAAGCAAGAAAAAAAAGAAGAGTTCAATTTTTCTTCTTTTTTCCCTATCATAATAATATACATCTTAATCTAACAATATTTCGGCTTAGATCCTTAGATTGGTTGTCCTATTATTGCTACTTATATTATTCAAAACTTAATATTTATAATTTTCAGGCATCCATGCCTTTTCTAGATTTTAGGAAATTACAACAGCGTATATTTATAAGGCCTGTATTAATTTATATTTGATTTGACACTAAGCTTGAAGTAATGTTACACTTTTCTGAACAACTCGAGTCGTTTAAAACATTTTTGTTAAGAGCGTTTAATACGCCAATGGAACTAACGCTTTAAATATATAACATTTCAATTTCTGATATGTAGTAAAATATTCTTTCTACTCAAACTAATCAAGTTCTTGACTGCCACACAGTTTTATATGTTGTTCATCTAATATCATCGACAACCATTATCGACCCTGGTCTCATTTTGATTATAAACCATTGTATCATGTTTTTTATGCCACGTAATACGTTAGAAATGACGCGGTATTTGGAAAAAAAAGTTGCAATTACGATAACCTGTTACAGTACGTCTATCCCGTAGTTTTTTTTAACGTCTGCCGCATATATCGTTATGCACACACATCTATGTCTATACAAATAAGAGACTTTCTATTCTCTTTGTAATTTAATCTTATTCCAGTCCCACGAGTTCCTTACTATAATAACTGTCATATATTAAATTACCATCTGCATGTAATGTTTAATCCATAACACCTATTATTTAAGAAACTATTTTATTATGTAAGTCATAAGTTTATAAAAGCAATATTATTACTGATAATAATCAAACAAAAACAATTTATACTAATTGCGATACTTATGAATCTTAAGATGATTTTTTTTTACATAAATGTTATAAACTAACTGTTTTATATATTGTTATTTTAATGCTTATAATTGAAAATTATCACAGTATTTGTTATTAGTCTCATTTCATAGCTCTTTATCAAGTCATTATCAAGTATCAAATATTATAGAAACATTTATTTATCTTTTTAAGTTTAAATAATATAAATTTTTGAAATACTATGACTAGTTTATTTTTTATTTTATCTTTTTCTCTCATGTAAGCTCATTTTTATATTTATCTGGGTCTTTCCTCTTTAGCTAATTTAAAAAAAAAAGTTTTAGGTTTTTTCTCATATTATACATTCAATAAAATTTTCTATAAGTTATTTGAAAATATCTATTTCCTGTTATACGGTATTTTTAATTTTATTTAAATGTTTGTTGCAGGTAAGCACAAGCTATGTTTGATGTAAATGATGTAAGTTCTGTAAGATAAATATTTAATCAAGTAATTTTAATATGTAAATTACAAATATAAGTTTAAAACGTTTTTTTAAAGAGTTTATTTGACTTGATAAATTAACTTCTATAAATTATATGTTACTTGTAAGAGAAAACACTATTAATTAAACAAATAAGTTTTCGGTAAATATTGTATACGAAACAGTACAATAAATGTTATAATTGTGTTCGAGATTTCCGAAAAATATTTAGAGAAAATGGAAGATTGGCTTCGAATTATTAATGCATACACTACAAGAATCGTAGCCAAAAAATCTTGAACTAAGTATAGAGAAATCCACGGCAAACCTACATACTGGCTATTATATTTCCAACGAAAATATGTGGTTTAAATAAAGCATCAGGTTAAGCCCCTTTTTGCCTACCATCGAAAAAAGTATTGCTTTTTCGATTCAGTCTCGTTACAATTTTCGGAAGAACCATAACGTGTACATCTCAGACACAAACAGCTCAAACAGGGCAGAATTCAGCGAGGTGTATTAAAAAAAGTTTAAAAGTAAAACAGAATTATAATTTAATTTTTCAATTTTTATTAGATTACTTATTGTTATGGATCTTGCAAATGCGTGGTCCTTAATAATATTGTGGCAGATGAAACGGGGAAATATAACTTCCCAGCTAGCCTAAAAAAAAACACATACGCTTAACAACGATAAGTACATTAGGATCTGATTACACTTACAAGCGCATGGTAAGAGTAAACGCACTCGAAGGCCGCCGCTCCCCACATCGAGTCATCGGCGGTGAAGCGACCTTTGCCCTCACGAAGTAGACGTTCGATCGACAATAAAATTAGTGTATCCTGAGACGTTCGGCTAGAACATACTGCCAATAAACATTAAAGAAAAGCTTTGTCTGGTACGTGTTTCTCTCACTCACTCCGGTCAACGAGATAACGAACATGTTAAAATATCTTATAATTTCTTAAGTAAGAATTGTAAAAAATTCTGTTTCAAAAGCTAGTCGCCTGTTTCCTTTAGGCGGATGATTTTTCCCACTCGTTGAGTCGAAAAGGTGATCTTTAGATTAGATTTGCGTCGTTTTACACGATCTAGTGGTCGGGGTGGAGCGATGATTCCTCCTAAGTGAGCGTTCGCGGATGATTGTGTGATCCGTTCTTTACTTAAGCAGCTACCTATCCATGCTCTTTATTTTCCATCAGTGTAAAAGTAGCGAGTGATAGTGCTAGCGTGAGCAGCAATGTGCAAGCTATGTAATTTGCTGGTGAAGAATTTGTTGGCGCAAACATGATCGAGCAGGCAACTGTTCTGTGGAACAAGGGATGCGCGATGCGAGGATAAGAGTTACTTCGTGGAACAAGCATATTAATAACAGTTATTGGAGCTCCCGTTGTTAAACGATGATGGGCATGTTATCACTTTGTCAAGATAGACTAGAATGTATGCGAGAACAATACGAGACAGGAATGGCTATCGTTAATTCGTAAAAATGAAGATTGGAGAGTTCCTAGATAATATTAGTATATAAAAGTATACATTGGAACTCAAGTAGTTTTCTATGAAAAATTAATGGTATGTGAAATTTGTTTTCATATTTTCATATTCAGTCGGATGTGTCCGTTCACGGTTTCATTTTCTTTCGAGCTATACACCGTAAATTTAGTAGCGTTGGGTGCTGAAAGCTGACTTTGGGGTTATGCTCGAGCCCGACAGTCACTTTCGGGTTCGCAGGCGCGGCACGCAATCACATACTTGATCATGGTGCGTCTTTTCGTGCGTCGTACCCCCTTTGCTGCGCGTTCACCCTCTAGGTATTGTATTCGCGATTTTGTATTAGCGTCCCTTCACTTATTTATTCACATTTTTATATTTTTTCCTCGCTCTTAAAATTTTCCAAACAAATCTTATTGATGGAAAAATCTAAGGATAGTCGTAAACATGTAAGTTTTGAAGGATGGTGATAGGTGTAGTCCTGCTTAGTATATTTCCTAATATTGGGCGGGTCTCGGCCGCGTAGACAAGCTCGAGTCTAGCTGTGTTATTCTGCATAGATTTTTTTTTAACTCGAATTACGCACGATTGGAAAGAGCTTTCCTTCGCGGATCTGGTAATCATTCCTTTTATTGTCAGCTCAGCTCAAGTTCTCGAGACGGGCTTCGATACGATTTGTAGCTGTGTACAACCACGTAAATGTTTTTCTTTTTTTGTGTGCAGGGTTACACAACTACACCCATGGTGGTATTCGTGTAATTATTCGAGTCGAGCCCCATGTCCGTGAGAAATCGATAATATGAACTGCAGAATATGGCGTAGTTTTTTAAACTGTTATTTACGCGAGTCTATGGGAATAGGAAGAGGAAGGGTCGAGTAAATACGAATGAATTAATTAGCTTTCTTTTTATTATATGTATATATATATATTTTTTTTATTGTAAGTTCATTTTAATATTTCGATTAGTGTTCTGGGGTTTGCAGCCTTATTTCGAGTCTGTTATTCAGCTGGGCGTTTACTGTTGTGGATCTATTGTTTCACTGCAGCTGATCGCACAGCAGTACGTGGTGAGAGCAATGGTGTACACACGCATGGTAGAGAATGCGCATGGCGTGGGCGGCGCCGCCACGCCCAAGATGGTGTCGGCCTCAGTCCACGCTTCACTTCGTGCATTGCGTGTAAAGTGTACGTACCCCTTCTTCAGCTCTATGCGTGCAGTGAGCGCGGTCGTCGTTTTTAAGAGGTCGCGAGATTGAAGTCGCTCTTTTCCTCGCTGCGTGTGAACAACGCGTCTCTTCCTTCTTGTCTTCATAGGTTCGTCTGGATGTGTGCGGGAGTGTCGATCTCCTAGATGCTGGACCTAGTGTGAGCCTCTAAGTGTAGGTCTAAGTCTCTCGTTTGCTGTCTAGAAGGTCGACTGTGTTGACATTCCGTTGTTACATACACTCCTGCGGCGTCTTTGAATGGTTGTGTTTGTCGTAATCTCCTCGGAAAATGAAATTGCTCTTGGTCCAGGACTTCCACGGTTGTCTGTTAACGGTTTTCTCGTGTCGCAAACTCGTAACTGTCGCGGATCGGTTTTGCGCCCCTTTTTTACCTTCACGTTGCCTGTCGCAATCCGTGGGTTTTCTCTTAATTTCGTGAACTGTTATGGATTTTTCTGATGATTTATCTCTTTATTCATACAGGCTTTGAGCGTCGGAGATTATCAATCTGCTTCCTTTGCCTTTCGGACAAAGAATTCTTTTTTTGCCGTTTTTTTTTGTCCCGTCCGACCCGGTCGAAAACAGTCGCCTTTATCCCTTATCGCCCTAGCGTAAAAAAGTCGGCTATTCCTCAATCAGTTTTCGGCTTTTCCGGAGTGGGGAAGTGGGTCCTCCCTACTTATCTTTAACAGCAGTACCGTCTTTGTACTTTTTCTCGGGAGTACTGTCACGCTTAGCCCTGTTCTTCCGCCTTCTCTCCCCCCGGTGCTCAGCCATCTTCTCCAGAGTCCGGGCGTTCAACGGGATGCGTCGTACGCCTTACCCGCGCATCCCTTCCCTTACAAGCGACGTTTGATTTCGAACTCAAGCGCCGCTGGATGGGAATTACGAGTATCCCCGCGATGTCTCATTGTCGTGATTCCTCAGGGTTCCCCTGTCGTAACTTCTGGTCTCGTACGCACGCCTGTTTTAACTGTTCTCCTTAAGCTCCCCTATCGTATCTTTCTTTATTCAGCATGTGTCTCCTCTCGACAGCATCGTGGTTCGGTCCACCCGTTGGTAATATTAACGTAAGTTTTTTTTCTATTCCTTCACGAGCCTAAACCATATATACTGTAGTACTTTTGCTTACATTTCAGTATTTTTCGTTTCAAAATTCCATCCTCGTGTATATATTTTTTCGTTCTTACAGTAATTAACGTTTATGTACAAATTCTAAAAATCTTTAAATTCTAAGAATTTTTAAATATTTAAAAAAATATATATATTTAATAAGTATAAACATAATTTTACGTTGGATGTGCGGCACCGCCTTATAGGACGCTCGCATTTCCTTCCAATGCCATATACATCCAAGCCCCCCCCCCATTCTTTCACGCCAGCAGAAGGCTTATTCCTGACACTTCAGGCAAGTGAAAGGAGGAATTTAGAAGACTGTGAATGCTAGTGAGACCAGATTGGTCCAAGACGGGGTTTTTCCTTTGGAGCTAGCGTCCTTTGGAGCTGTAGGAGGGGGTGTAGAGCGAGGAGCGGCTGATAACTGAGCGGAGAGTGGTCGTGTGGGGCCCTGGCTCTTAGTGACAATTCGACGTATCTCCTCAATAGAGGCGGATGTTGCAGCCACCAACGACTGAGAGCAGTCTGTTGCTGCTCCTCTTCCAATGGAGTGTAACCGGTTAATGTCGTTTTGGACAACGGTTAGCGAGTCTGTTACACCATTCGCCAGAACTTTTAATTCCTTGCCCACATGCTCCATAGAGATGGAGGAGCCTTTGACCAATTATGCGGAGACTAGACCAGGGTACGGGAGCAGAAACTGCTCCTCCATCTCAGAGGAACACCTTAGACATCTGTCCCTTGTCCCAACCATTTGTGCAACTGCCAAGTTGTTTGCTGCCTCCATTATAGCCTCTGAGATATCGTGATTCGGTGTCCCCCGTGGAATAGAGCAGAAGAATCAATGTAGTTTGGCCTCCGTAGGAGGATCAAAAAGGTGGGACCACCTGTCTTGGTACCATCTGCTCAGCTCTGCCTCAATTGCCCGCCCTCGGACATCCGTGCCACCCGTGACAAAAGCAAGTGTAGCCTTGCTGATCCGGTAGAAACCAGGGGGGGGGCAGATAGAGCGTGCTGTTCTATCAAGACAGTTGTTGAACCAGGACCAGACTGATCACCTAGAGCTGATATTACCCCTTGGATCTCCGTGGGATCGGTGGCTTTGCCAACTTTGGCTCTGGAGCTTTTCCTCCTTTTTACAGGACTTCTGGGGGAGGCGCTGGGGATGGGTGCTCTCCTAGTGGCTTTCTTAGGAACTGGCCCACGCTTCTTCACTGCTGCTTTGGGTTTTGCTACTGGGGCGGGTGTTGCTGACGATGACGCGACCACGGTCACCCGAGAGACCGAACAGGATGTCTCTTCCACAATGACTTTCTCTTGAGGGTGAGCGCCCTCATTATTGGAAGATTGACCAGGGGTGGGCTGAGAGGGGGGGGGTGACCCATCGTAGTTTTACTAGAGTCATAAGCCATCAGATCTGCTAAAGCAGAGTATTTGTCATCTAGAGGAGTCGGAGAGGGATCCCGAGACGTGTGTGCTGAGTTGTCACTCATGATTAGAGCCGTATGGTTTCTTTTATATCTTTCTTTGTTTATTTCTATTAAACCTTTAAGCGAGTAGCTCGTGCGAGAAGGAGAGAGGCTTCTGCTGCCATCCTTGAACCTATGTCCACTAGGTCAGCTCCATCTTCGGCAAGAGCCAGCAAATGTTTATCAGAGAATGCGTTGATTTTGCTCAACAGGCGGGTGATTTTCTGGGACAGACGCCCGGCCTGCTGAGCACATGTTGGCGAGGCCATATCACTTATCTTACTAGAGAGGATCTCCTTTTCCTTGCAGGCCACTAGCTGTCTCAAGTTATGAGAGACCTCCAAGACTGACTTTATTAACCCTTCTTTAGCTCTCAGTTGAGATCCATCACCAGCATCCCCCCGGAGGTCCTCCAAGCTGCCAATCAGAGAAGAGGCTCCTGTAATGCTGCTGTCCGTGAGCTTTGCCCAGGATGAGGACTCCGGGGGTGTCAGCTCCAACTCCGTGGCCTTTGCCATCTTAGTGGAGTTTCTTCATCAATGTATTGACTTTTTAATGGAAGGAAATATCAGTTCATCGTGGAACTCAATTTTATTATTTTTCTTGTTGAGAACAAATGTGGTTGTCTTTTCCCCGCGCACGTTCTTACCTCAAGATATATATAATATTAAGTATACAATTTTACGGTAAGCCATAACGTTTGTACTGTCAATATTATTTATGGAAGATTTGATAAGGTTTATCTATTAAATTTTGAAATAATTTATAAATTATCTAGCCAGATTTCTAAAATTGATTAATATTATTTTAAAATAATTTATTAATTATAAATTAATTTAAAATAGTAATTTATTTGAGTTTTTTTAAAAAAGTAAAAAATTTCATTTTTATAATCTTTGCATTAAAAAAATGTTTTACATAAAATGCATTTAAGAAAAAAAATTATACCCTTTTCATTTATCGCTTGTGGATTAAATAATATTCTTCGAATTAATTTAAATAGGATATTATAAAAAGAAATATAAAATGCCTTCTAGTTTACTTTTAATTTATCAAACATACCACCTGCTTTTCTTAAAAGAGAGCTTAAATTATCTGCCAAGCAAAATTCAATCGAATTTAAGATCCGCATACGAACTGTTTTCAATCTTTCTCTTTAAAATAGATTTTGACAGAGATTATTTAAAGTATGTATATCTTAAATTGATAAAATAGATAACAGGAGCTCTTTTTCGCTAATAGCAATTTCGATATCGACAAAAAATGAGTACGTCATTATTGCAGATACCATTTATCAAATAATATTACAAATAAATAATAAATATAAACTTTGATAAAATTTGGTGTAATTAAAAAAAATACTAAACACAGTAGGAAAGGCCAGATATGCCAACCCAAATGAGCCGGAAATTGCATTTTCAAAAAAGAAAATTTATGCTAAATATTTGTTGATTCTAAAGAATTGTTTAGCAAAAAGTTATATCTAAAGGAAAATAAATACATAAAATCTTATATAAGTAAAGCGTACATGAAACAGGATTAATGTTTCATTTTGAATTACATATAACTCTGGCACAACAATTTACTTATGTTACTTATTGGAAAACAGTTTTTAATATTTAAAAATGTTGACTAGTAAGTCAACAGACAGTCTAATCTTTGTCTGAATAGTATACTACCTGAATGAACGAAATGAGCGAAAAATGTAATAAAATGAATAAATATTTCTACTTAAGAATTCAGAATTGATTAAATTTATTTGTAAATACATTTGCAAAATTTAAAAGTATTGAAGATCTATGTCAAAAACATTGATTGCAATTTATAATTATTAAAATAGTTTAATAATTTGATTAAATTATTTAATTTCAATTTTTGCTTCAGTTTCTTTAATAAAGCAATATATCAATTCGAATAAATAATATTTTTATTAATTTTTGAAACTTATTACATAAAATATCCTGTTTATAAAAATAACTATTAAAATATTATAAATTTAGCATTCAAGAAACATTTTGTATATATTAGTATCCTATTAACGAAATTTTAGATCAAATAAATAGGTATTTCTATGAAATATTTAATCGATTTCAACGCCTAGAAAATGAAAAAGGAAATTCTACTTGTGGTTTCTATTCAAAAAAAGATCAAATGAAAAAATATTTCGTTTTAGTAAAATGTAAAATATCGAATTGTATTTATAATAAGTAAGTTTGATTATAGAACAAAATGAAGCTGCTACTTGTTTAAAGAAAAATATTAAAATAAAACTATTTGTGGCACAGAAATAAGTTAAAAATTTACTAATATATGTAATTTCTCTGATTAATAAAAACTCATTTTATATTATTAATTAAATGTATAATCTATACTTATAATTATTATAAGATAACAAGATATTTTTAATGCTATTCTATTATTTTATTATTTTTAAGTTCTTATAGCAATTCTCCATTCATGCTGAGAAAAGATTAAATAAATAAAACAATAAAGAGTACATAATACAAGTAGGCTAGGAATATACAAGATAATTGCTGCTTTTACCGTGTATATTTTTATGTCATGTGTATATATAGAATTGTGATGATGCAATATCAGAGAGCAACTCTCTTGCTGTATATCTTCATGCCCATACATGGTCTTCAAAACTATAAACGAAAGATCCGTAATTTAAAATTTAATTTTGTATTATTATTTAAATTTTATATTACCTTTATATAATATGATATCTTTTTGATATTTAAATTTCCTTGGTTACAAATATTTTAATGTTTAAGTGTTATTTCCCAAAAGTAAATTTAAAAATTAAATTTTCTATTATAATAGCAGAATATTGCATATAAAATTGATTTAAGATTCCTGTGAATAATTAATTATTTTGTAAAATGAGTAATATTATTATATGAAAATGTCTTTGAAATCTTTCACCACAAAAAAAATATGTTTCATATTTTTGTAATATTAACTTTTTTTATCATTTTAATTTATGGATTTTAAGAGTTTCAAAAAAATAATGTTTTAATATAATATAATAAAATCTAATAATATAATATTTTCATTTAACAATATGATAAATTTTGTGATAAATAGTAGATGTGTCAATTCAAACATTTTAAGTAGATATTTAATTAATATAAGTTAAGAACAAAATTTTTATAGAATTTAAAATCATCTTACTACATATTAAAATTTTAAAAATATAAAATTATAGAAAAATCGTAATATAAAGAGATACTAATCGATCATAATGTATTATAAATTAAATATAAATGTATTATAAACATTATTATAAATACATAACATTTACTTGTGCAATATGTAAGTTGTTTTCCTCTAATAGATATTCTTTTATAATTTCTTACACCTAACACAATAAATTTTTAATTCAATTTTGAAAGTAATATTTTAATATTTTTTAATATTAATACTTAATTATCAAGGTGATAATTACTGATTTTTATTAATCCCAAAAATATAAAATTATTATTATAAGACAATCTATCCTTAAAATGCGACCATATCACAATGCATGAAAAATTACTTTTATTTATGTATTATATCTTTGAAAAGTTTTTAATAACATAATTTATTAAATAATAGCAACAAATTTTTTAAACTTAATCTTAAACGTTATCATGTAATTAGAATAATGCTACAAAAGTGAAATATTTAAATATTTTTATAATTTTTTTTATTAAAATCTGTTAAGTTTAATAAATATTTTTTAAAAAACCGTTCTTTTATTAATTACGGAAATTTTTAATATTATTTATATTTTATTTTTATTATTGTTTTATACAGTTTTATACATTATATAAATAGCAAAAATATATAAATCAAAAAAAAAAATTTTTTAAATAATTTTTAAAGTTTCAAAGGATTTTATATTAACAGTAGTTGATGTTTCTGACTTTATCATTTAAAAAAACATTAAATAAAGTAATTGAAACGATTTATTTTAAAAGCTTTGTTTAATACAAATAAATTAATCTAACTGGGTAGGAATGGTTTGTGGTTTTAATAAATTATAACTTTGTTCACTTTTTTATGATTTTGTTTGTTTATTGGCTTTGCAATTCGTATGTAATATCGGCCCGTAGCTCCTGCGGCGTCTTTCCGTGATCAGCTGCTTTATTTCCGAAATTCCGATTTGAATTTGGTGCCGTTAAAGATAGCGGTGGGTCCGGTCGTTAATGCAGGGTCCCAATTTAGTTGCGGTTCCAGGTGGCGACGAGTAGAGTCGGTAAGACAATACCTCTTGTCCTCTCGCCCCCTCGTGTGTGTGATTCCAACTCCTCTCGGTGAGATCACCCCATTGGTATCTAAACCACTATGTGTCTTCTAATTGTACCGGCTTCTGTTATTGGGGAGGAATGCAGCTCTCTCGCCTTGATTCGTAGCGTGCAATTCCAACGTCACCTACTTGGCACAGTTTTGAATTAACTTCTGTAAAATTACAGGTTCTCCCCATGGTGTCATACCCACTCACAATCGGTCGCGCATCTTTTTCTCTATCGTCCGTCACTTACGTCCCTTGTTCACCCTTCGGTACTTCGCTCGAACTCACAATTCAAAATTCGTATTTCAGCATGTTTATGAGATAAAAGGTATCCTCGGCTGACGAAAACGAACTGATTTCCTGCCTCCTTACCTGACAAGCGCGCCGATTTTTTTTTTTGTCTCATACAGGGGTAGTTACATCTCCTTTTTTGCCGATCATCCTTTATTTTTCGATCGCGTTCCTTTCCCGCTCGTTCACGCCTCGCACCTTCCCTCTTCCCTTCGGGTCTATCCACTGGTTACCACTTCTCTCTCCCCTTCCTACCCCTTTCTGGTGTTTGTCGTACTCTGTACGACCAAGACTCTTGCCTCGCGGGAAGGCCCGTGAGACGCAATTAGCGCATCAACGCAACATAGCTTCCTTTCCCCTTGCAGCCAGTGCAAGGGGTCCACACCAGTGACTTCCTCCCACAATCCACAACAGTAACGGTCAAATTAAAGTTGTTTGAAAATAATTAATATAACTTGATTTGAAATATGAAAAGAATATGTAAAAGTTGTAATTAGCAAAAAATAGAAATATACGTCAAACATTGGATTTAAATCAAACAAAAGTTGTAGTACATTAGATGTAAAATTAGTTGAATTATACTTTAAAGTAAATAACGATGAGTTGACTTCTTAAAACCTTGTTTTTTTTTTAAATTAAAACATTGTTTCTAATTGTAAGCATAACGTTTCCTTCAAAGCTAAACAAATATTTAAAAAACAAGTGATTACCCAATGCCATATTGTTTTTATAATATATGTAGTATATTTCTATACACTCTTTTACAAAAATCATAACTACGCATTTGAATCATGTTTCTGTCGGTGCAGACTGCAGGGCTGTAACACCCTTCAATGTGGCCCCGGTTTGGTGTCCCCTGATTCGCACGCGCCTGAAGGGTGTATGTTTTATGGCTGGTTTGCAGCTTGCGTCGCTTCCGCGTGGCCTTGCTTGTCGGCTCGCCGCCGGTCTTCGATTTGTCGTCCTTTTCGACTGTGAACCCTGCGCTATGCTCGTTCCGCCCTCACTCTTTCGTGACACTCACAGTAGGGTGATTTAAGAGTACTTTGGCGTCCATCGCAGCCGTTGATGGCTGTAATTCGCGCCGATACTTTCGGCACTTTTAGGTAGGTTCGCATTGCGTTAATCTTTTCGCGTACCTCGTGGTGCAGCAATTTTTCTTCGTGTCTATATCGTGCTTTCTCTCGAGCAAGCTATCGCGCGATTGCTGCCCGCCTCCCTCTCTCACGCCCGCTTTACCTGCCCTAACCGCCCGCCGACCACCTTTTGTTTTTCGCCCTCCCCCCGTGAGTGTTTTATTTTTTCTCCCCAATCCAAATGAACATGAAGTATTTCCCTCCCTCATTCGCCAGCGGAGTGGTCCGCTGCGTCTGTCCCCTCTCCTACTTCTCATGCAGCCTCCCCGGTGCCCGATTATCATTTTTCTCTTCGTGCGTCGTATCGTCCGTGTGTCGTTGTCTTTGTAGTATCTCTCGTAGCTATAGTATCTCTCGTAGGTGTAGTATCTCTCGTAGATGTAGTATCTCTCGTAGGTGTAGTATCTCTCGTAGATGTAGTATCTCTCGTAGATGTAGTATCTCTCGTAGGTGTAGTATCTCTCGTAGATGTAGTATCTCTCGTAGGTGTAGTATCTCTCGTAGATGTAGTATCTCTCGTAGGTGTAGTATCTCTCGTAGATGTAGTATCTCTCCTACTTGTCGTTTATTGTCGTGTCAAACCTCGTAGTATCGTCTCGTAGTATCCTTCGTCTTCGTCTTTCCTCAGTTTCCGGGTGCCACCCTAACCGTCGGTAACATACTCCCCCCGTGCAAACATCATATTTGTACTTCTCTATTCTCTAAAAGTGTTATCAGCTTATGGGTCGGTCTAACATATTCACCCCGCTGGCTCTTTATCTGAGCTACTCTTACTTCCCCATCGCTTCCCTCGTACACCTCTTCCACGGTGCCAAGACAAGACCTTGGAAACAACCAGGTCGGTCATTCAGAGCGACTGAACTGTGTAGAGTTCGAGACTTATTGGTGCCATAACGAGAAAAAATGATGATGTAAAAAAAGGGAAAGAAAAATGACACCTGTGCGCGTGCTTTGCTAGCCTTGTGAGAATACCCACATGGCAAGAATCGATACGGTTGAGGTCCAGAAAAGAAGTCGTGCGCGTACTCGTATGAAGGTAAGTAAGCTTTTTCGCCCGAAAAACTGCGCTATTCGAAAACGTGTTTTTCTGATGGGAAAAATAAGGATGAGATCCAAACTTACAATAAATGAAAATATCTTATTCCGAAACCGTAAAATACGTTGACAAAGTAGAATTCTTTTTGGCTACATAGAAGAGGAAAAAAAAATTTTCAGACTTTAAAATCCCGAACGTATAGGACAGCAGCATTTTTTTGTACGTTACCGACCTTGTTCTACTTAAAAATTATTATAACCGCATTTTAGGAGATTTTTGTAAAATGAAATTTCTACTTAAAACAAATTATCGCCTTCTTCAATCATTACCTCCAAATCGTCACCTTGTGTCAAGAACACTACGTAAAAATATTTTTATAATTATCGCCGTGTGCAATGTAGAAAACTCGTTTTATTTTTATTAATTTTCAATTATAAATAGACTACTCGTTAATATACGAAATGTTGCAAAATATTGGTCTGTACAAATTTAAAACTAGTTAAATATATAATTTAATAGCTGCATTGTAACATGTAATTTGTATATATTTTCATTTATAATTTTAGATATAGCAATGGATTGGTCAGATCACGCATTATGGTGGCCAACTCGCAATTACTGGTTGATCAGAACGAGAAGCACTTTAGATCAGTACGGGGTAGCCGCTGACGCTGTTCTTAACTTTACACCAATGCACAAAATACTGAGGGTTCAACTTCCTGACTTACGATACCTTGATTGCCGTGTTGACTTTTCTGTCAAGACTTTTAATACAATTATAAATCTTTGCAAGCAATTAGGTATAAAAAAATTAATCTTATGTCTTCTTATATTAATATAGTATATTACTCATTTATTCACCAACAATTTACATAAAAAAACGAATGTTTAAACATGCATTCTCTTTATTTATCGTTTTTTATTCTATACTATAAATACTATCACTTTAAATTGAATAGATTTGTCTTTGTATAATAAATTTTATTAATAAAACTTATTTCAAATTAATAAGTTTTTGTATTATTGAATTTGAATACTAATATTTAAAAGTACCATTTTATTTATCGTAATTATTAGCTTTTCTATGCGTGAAACTGAAACAGTTGATAATATTTATTTATACATCTCAAATTCTTACATAAGTTATAGAATTCAATAATTTCTTAAGTTATGCATTAATTAGTATTTGTTTTAAATAAATTTAACTGCATTTCTCCTGATCTACGTTGGTTTATTATTCCATACTTTCCATAAAAACCTCTGCATAGATGCTGCGGCTGCCCTGTATATTCATGGTACATAAAAACTCCGCTAGCATAACACTTATACCACCTGTTAAGCTTTTATTGCGTTCCAATTGATTATACAAACTATGATCTTTCATCCCCTCTTTTAATGTGGTACTAATCTCCTCGTTTTATGTTTGGAGTTTAATCTCCATGCTTTCGCTTTTTTTTTATAGGGAAAACTCATTTTCTTGTTATTAACAAATCTAAATGCTCATGTTGAATCGTTGACAATGTTATAAGCTAAGTAAATTAATACAAATCTTTATAGATACTTAATATTCAATATAATAGTCGTAATAAAAATCAGTAATATCTAATTTATGACTTTTTCGGATTTGCATGAATGAGAGAGAGAGAGAGAGAGAGAGAGAGAGAGAGAGAGAGAGAGAGAGAGGCACTTACACGTCCAAATTATTTGTCACGATAATGAATACGGTGGCTAATAATTCCAAACTGATATTCATTACAGCATATTTTCATATCCAAAATGTACATTCACTATGTTATTCACAAATTAAAAATAAATAAAATAATTATAAGAATAATTTTAGAAATATTAACTTTATATTTTCAACTGGCATTAATTTTTAATAATCATTATTAATATTTCACTTTTTTTTAGGTATCAGACATCCAGAAGAACTATCTTTTTGTAAACCTCTAGAAATTAATCAACTTAATTATAATCTTAAAGATTTTCCAGTTAAAAAAAAAAATGAGAATCAGAAAAGTGGATGTCATGTGGCTGCTGATACTAATACTTTTATTGTAGCTACGCATAGCCCACAAGGATCTACGGGAAGTCTTGATAAATTGAATCCATTTATGTGCGCCCAAGTAAAGCCAAATAATTATAAAAATAATCACAGCACACCGATCAGCTCACCTATTGTGGTGCATATGCATTCTTTGCTTAACTAAATTAACTTATTTAAATTTAATTTAAGTAAAACGAAAAAGAATTTAAAAAATATTAATCCAAATTTATTTGACTTGCTTAAAAATAGATAATAAATAAAAGAAAATAGGATATTCTATGATATACTTTATAATTTAAAATATAATTAAACACCCTAAAATATTTCGGATATTTTATTCTTAACCTTTTATGAAAAATGTTTTTAAAAAATTAATACGATAATTATTGAAGACAAAGTGAACGAACATTAAATTCAATCTGACAGTTGACATTAAATGCAATTAAATATAATACAAATATATTTAACAATTTATCGTCGTTTTAACGAGCATTATTTAAAAATAATAAATTTATTACAATTATAGACAGTAAAGAGATTGTATTTGAAATATGTAAATGATTTATATATGTATTAGTAAATAATAAGATACAATAATTTCATTTCGGGTCAAGATCGCTTGAATAACTATAATAAATTATGTATAATAAAAATTATATAATTATATAATAAAAACTCGACATTAATTATTAAATATTTTTAACATAAAATTTTCAATTATCTAAACGAAATTTTTTAGAACCTAGAAATAATTTATATTTAAAAAATAATTCATATTAATTTTAAAATAATCTCAAATAATATAAAAGATATGTATATTTAATAAGGTCATATATTTTTATTATTATTAATAATATTAATGAATTATAATTATTCATTAACTAAAACCAAAACTTTTTTCGTATTTGTCAAATTATGTATTAATTGTATATTAATATACAAATACTGATACATTATTAGAATATTAAGAAATTAAAATTGGTAACAAAACTTTACAACTAGAACTCTCTTTTTTGTATTTTATAAACTTTAATTTTTTTTGTTTCAAATTAGGTTTTATACTAATTAATTTCAATAATACTTTTTGATTAATTTTCCTCTATTTTTTAGCACACTGGTACTTGGAAACGAAACAATAATACCCCAGATTTCGGTAGTACGGGTTCATTTAATGCCAACAGTACTGGTATGAATCTAGAGGTACTTAATGGTAGTTTGAGTGAATTGCTTGTTCATAGTCCAGCATCTGTATCTTCAGATATTCACTCTAAACTGTTACGGCCAAAAAATCTTATTGAACGTGCACGCATGAACGTTGCTTGGCTAGACTCATCTCTTTCTATAATGGAACAGGGAATTCGCGAATATGATACTTTAAGACTTAGATTTAAGTTTTACTCATTCTATGATCTTAATCCAAAAACTGATGCTGTTCGAATTAATATGCTTTACGAACAAGCTAAGTGGCAGCTTTTAACTGAAGAGATTGACTGTACTGTTGATGAAATGCTGATGTTTGCTGCTTTACAGGTTAATAAATATTTATGTATGCAAAAAATTATTACATCGTTTTTATTTATGAAAGAATAGTTGTTATTTCGAAATACTTTATTTTACGTTTATAAGAGACAGTACAAAAAGAATATTAACAAAAAATGTAAAAATATTCGAGAAGAATAAATCAAATATAAAATTTCATTAGTTAAAAATAATAAAGTTTATATTATGATTTATATGTATATATATATATATATATATATATATATATATATATTTGCTAGTGCTTTAAAAAACTATAAACATTTATCAAATTTACTAAATAATTAAAAATATTTAATTGTATAAATATATTTTTAAAAAATTCAAATTAACATAGAAAAAAATCGTGTAAATTTTTAAATGTAAAAAGCAAGAATTTAATATATATATATATATTATAATTAAATTTAAAAAAAAATATATTTAAAATCAATACTGAAAATTATAAATTTTTTGTAGATGCAAGTAAATTTGCAAGCAGATATACCACAATCAAGTTACGATAGTAATAATTCGCAGTTACATATCGAAGATGATATAGATGCAGCCTTGACAGATTTGCAAGTCAGCTTAGAAGGTAGCAATATTAACCATGGGCCAAGTGATATCACTCAAGTACCAGAGTTATGTGATTACTTACGATTCTTCAAACCTAAGCGTTTTACTCTAAAAACTTTTAAGCGCTATTGGTTTACTTGTCGTGATCTACAACTCAGACTTTATAAAAGCCGTGAAGATCCGAATAGTTCTGAAATGCCTGCGTACGTCATAAATCTAAGAGGTTGTGAGGTTACACCTGAAGTACACTTATCTCAAGGGCGTTATGGTATTAGACTTGAAGTGCCTAGTGCTGAAGGAATGGTTGAAATGTTAATAAGATGTGATACGGTTTGTAACTTTTCATTTTATATACATTTACTTATGGAAATAAGAATAAATATTAATATTTTAATTATTTAATGTTTGATTTATTCAGTATTATATTTGTAATTGACAGTATAATTAATTTTAAATTTTGCTTTGGAACTTCTTTTTAATATCAATAATAAATTATATTTAAAATATGAACTATTTACACCCATTTTAAACGAAATACTATTTTATTACTTTTAGGAACAGCAATATGCTAAATGGATGGCTGCATGCAGACTTGCAGCAAAGGGACGTACTCTTGCTGATGCTTCTTATGAAAATGAAGTTGTTGGCATTACTGCATTTTTACAACTTCAAAGGCCTATACCTGCTGCAGCAATCAATCCTAATTCACTTGGAGATATTGTGCCAGAGAATTATGTTGCACCGAGATTTGCAAAAAAATTTAAAGGAAAAGTAAATATTATAATTATAAATTGTATTTGAAAATTTAGTAATATTAAGTACCATTTTAATAAATGACTGAATAAATAAGCAATTTGATTGCCTTTAACTAATAATTAATTCTATATTAACAAGTGAATATAGTTCTATTGATATATTTTTATATTTAAATAATAATATAGTATTTTCATGAGATAACTTTTCAAAAACTCTTGCATGCTTTTTGAAGAGCAATTACGCATTATAAAGTATTTTTATATCAAAAACTGAGGATATTTCCTTGGTATTAGGGTTAATATCTCGCAATAAAAGCTATCACCCGGTTCAAATCATTTTTCTATTTTCTAATACAAGTGCTAGGCAAAAAATTATGATCAAGTCGAGATATAAAAGATTGCTCACTGTGTAGATTCTATGTGTAATTGACCGAAGAACAGCATTTGGGGACAAGCTTGCTCAAATTATATAATTTTAATTGTAATGAATGGATAATGGGGTACAGATGAGCAAAAACCTACGATCTGCATGGATAAGATTCTTAATAAAACTGCTCTTTTGCTATATAGGCAAAATTCTAGAAAAACTGAGGTCTCACAAAGAATTTTTCTTGAGCTATTGAAAGAGTGTAGTTAAGATGCTCACTAGGTAAAGAATTAAGCAAATATTCATCTACTAGGGGCTGTCATAAGAGAGAGAGAGAGAGAGAGTCAAGTATATTCCCACTAAAAATAATGGAGCTCCGTCACTGGTGAGGGGAATTCAGAGACAATTCAGAATGGCCACTTGAACAATTGAAATGCCCTGTCTTTTTGCCTTAAGTTTTAATCAATACAAATATATGTAGGGTAGGAGAGAATCTAAATGAAACTTGTATATATTTCATATTCTTAAGAAAATTCTGAACTTATTTAAAAAATTTATATATAAACATTTCATTGTTTCTAAATATAAGTATAAGAATGTGCTCATTCGCTAAAAGTATACAAAAAGTATATATTTGCATTGTCAAATTAAATAATAAATTTAATTTAAAATATTTTTAAATTAAATAATAAATACATTTTCAGTTAATTCAACGAATTCTTGATTCACATGCAAATGTTAAAGATTTGTCACTCATTGAAGCAAAATTGAATTATATTAAAGCATGGCAATCTTTACCGGAATATGGAATATCGTTGTTTGTTGTACGATTCACTGGAAAAAATAAAGATGAATTATTAGGTATCGCAACTAACAGGCTCATGAGGATGGACCTGAATAATGGTGATCATTTAAAAACTTGGAGATATAATACAATGAAGGTCATAATTAAGTTAATTTTTTGTTTATAACAATGAAACTTAGAAATATTATATTACATATAATTTATCATTTCTTATTCATTTGTAGGCATGGAATGTGAATTGGGAAGTAAAACATATGATGGTTCAATTTGAAGAAGAAAATATTATTTTTGAATGTCAATCAGCTGACTGTAAGGTGTTACATGAATTTATTGGTGGATATATTTTTTTGTCAATGCGTTCAAAGGAAGTTAATCAAACACTAAATGAGGAAATGTTTCACAAACTTACGGGTGGGTGGGATTAAAAATCGTCCAAAAAAATAAAAAACATATACAATAGCAGTAAATACTTAAATTAGAAAAAAATGTTAATTTATAAAGTTTACTTTTATTCAGATGGGTTTAGAAAAATCTAAATTTGTATTGTAAATATAAAAGTTATTTTATTACACTTTATCCTACATTGTTATCTTTTAATATTAATGTTCACACTGAAGAATTTTATTTTTTTACAATGTTAAAAAAATAGGAATTAGAAAAATAATTTTTATTATCATTGCAAAGTGCCTAATAGAAAATAAGAATAAAGGTTAAGAAAACTTGCTTAATAAATAAACAAAATTGATTACACTATGTATTAGGATATTTATTTCAAGGAAAGTTCTTTATTAAAAAATATGTTAATATAATAAAAATTCTTATAATAATAATAATTATTATGTTTTTTAATGTCACATTTTATCTCCAATAATAATATTAACAATTTGATGTTTAAAATAATGTGTTTTTAATAACATAATAATTATGATTAATTTATCTATTCATGTCATAGATTAATTTCATGGACCATACAATTTAAAGTTATGATAAAACTAAAAATAATATATATTAATAAATAATATAAAAGATTATGTAAATTTTTAGTTATAGTTTTAATTTAAACTTTATATTGTGTATAAAATATATGTATATGTATATTCTTATGCATAATTAAAGACATGTGATACCTTATGGTATAAATTATGTGTCGATACATGTAACCAAAAACTATAGTTTTGTACATTAATTTAAACATTAGTTATACAATAAATAAATGAATTGCTATCACATGTTATTTTAATAATTTTAAACATCCAAAAAAATAAAACGTAAAAAATGTTTATGATGCTATTTTTAATCACAATTTCATAAATTTAGCATATTTTTGAAGGATGTGCATGTGCTGCTGCTGTTGAATGTATAAGCCTCTCAGAATGAAAATTGTTTTTATCTTTTTTATTACAAATCCATTCATGTGCCAATATTCTATTGATCGTCAATCTTAAGGTTATATCTGGTTCAAGTATTTGTTCAACAATATTTTTTGCTAAAGGAGATATAATATCTCGTATATGTGGTTGAAAAGACCAGTTTTTATTCATCTGATCTTTTAAGATTTTATTTCTTCGTAAATTAAAAGGCATTACAGCATTTAACATGATATAAAGAATAACACCTAAAGACCAAACATCTGCTAATTTTGGATTATAAGGTATACCGGCAACAACTTCTGGAGCAGCATAAGCTGCTGAACCACAATAAGTTTGACTTAGCACTCTTCGACCATCTTCGTTAACGCAATAACGAGCAAACCCAAAATCTGCTAGTTTAATATGAAATTTTCTTGAAAGAAGAATATTTTCGCATTTTAAATCTCTATGAGCTATGTTCATTTTATGAAGATATTGTAGACCAGAAGCCATTTGCCAAAACCACAATTTTGATTGTTGTTCTGGTATAGGGCCAGTTCGAAGTATAAAATCTAATAAATCACCATTTTCAGCATATCGCATAAAAATAAAAACTCGTGGACCTCTTTGAAGAATACTATGTACCTATGATAAATAAAATTCAATAAGAAATTTCATATTAAATTATTGTTAAATAAATGTAATTTATATTAATTTTTATTCTTATTTATGTTTACATAACACTGAATAGCAAGTTGAATAATAAAGTATAAATTATTTAATAAGAATTCAATTTAAATTTTTCATTTTCAAAATATTTAATCAATCAATTATAATACAAACATTCAATTAAAATTTTTTCAAACCTTATATGCATTGTACGAAAAAAACTATATAAGAAAAGTAATTATTATACAAATAATTAAATAAAATATTTTACTTAATAAATTGTACGGTAATAAGTACAGTATAGTAACTAAAAATTAAAATATTTAAAATTTAATTAATAAAAATTCTCAATTTTAACAATATATTTCATATCATAAATCAAATATTTAAGATTAAAATAACTGCACTTGAATAATATGAGGATTCTCTATTTTCGTCAGGATTTCTAGCTCCCGTGGAAAAAATGTATTAAGAAAGTCATTTGGTGCCTTTTTTTTATCAAAAATTTTACATGCTAATCGTACTTTCTTTGTATTGGATCCATCAATAAATTCTGCTAAATGAACCACAGCATGTGTTCCCTATTTTTATATCATAAAATATGGTTTGATATAAAAACTATATAATAAATAATTCTTTTTTATTTATTGGAAATATAATTTTAAAAAATCTGCTGTATAAAAGTTGACTTAAGTAATTAATTTATAGTAGAAGTACTTATATTTCATTAAAAAAAATTATAATTTTATCTATTGTATATTTTGTTAAAACTTTAGACTTGTATATTTATAACCTAAAATATATTAAATTATTAAATATATAATTATATTTCTGATTAATCAATTATTGTATTTAGTAAAAACTGATTCAAGTATGAAGTTCTGAAAAAAAAACGATTTAGTTAAAAATAATTTGTTTTGTTATTAGTAATAATAAGAATAATAAGTTTATGTTGCACGAGTTTCATGATTAAATAAAATTTATAAAAAAAATTAAGTCATGTATCCATAATTATACTTTCTAAATTATTACATGATTACGTAAATACATTGTAAATTTAATGTTAATAAAATAAAGAATATTGTAATAAAAAGGTTCAAATATTTTTCTTCAATTACATTTTAAACTTCAAAATGTTTAGATATAACAAATTAAATTGCTTGTATTGGATGTAATGAAAATTAATTACTTATTCATTAAAATAAAAATTTAATTTTTTCCTTATAATTAAAACGTAATAATTTAAGAGTATTAAAAATTTGATATAATCGATTTTATAAAAATGACTATAAAATAACCTAAAAATTTTAATTTTTTATAAATATAATTGATATATAATTTTATTGAAATAATATAAAGTTTACTTATATAATTTCACTGATCTATTATTATTAAAATTTAAAATAAAAAATATTCATTCTTTAAATAATCGATTTTAATCATCAACCTCGCTAAACTATATTATGAGGGGACGAAGGTGCTTGTCACATTACGTACTAGTTACTGTAACTAAATAACCTGTCCAATTTTTTTGCCAATGACATATCCACGTTGTTTAAGCGCATGCATTTCAGAATTTCGAGGGACGAGTTGTGTAGCCATGCCAATGATTATTCATCGAAAATACAAAAATTTATTTTTCTTGAAACAACTTTTTAACCTCTCGAGTCTTGTTTGTAATAACAATTTAAACGCTTTATAAAAATAATTATAAAATCTCAAGAATTTCACCAAATCATACTATTGAAACATTTTACCAAATTGCACAAAAATTTAGTTCAGGCTATAATTTTAGCCCTCACCCAATGATAACAGAAAATGAACAAGAATTATCCATCAAATTTTAATTAATAACTGTCATTATTTTGCAAACAAATGAACTGTTAATAGCTTTAAAACACTTTTTAGTAAAAAATTTGTTACTTTTTAAATTGAATTAAATTAAATATCAATTTAAATTACAATGTAATAAGATATAATTCTATAAATAATTGATAGAAATCATGACACTATTTTTATATTATACATAATATAATTGTAAACTACGAAAAAATTAAAAAAACTGAAATAATTTAAAATCACTCTTTTTATTGCATCATTATACAGAAATTTTAAGTAGCAGGATCATCACCCTTTGTTGTACGGGTATAAATAAGTTGTGCATGATGTTGTACTACTTGTTTAATTAGGCCCTTCTGCTGTAATTCAATAAGTGCTCTTCTTGCTAAAGACCCACGGATCTTTAATCTTTCACTAACAATTGATGGTGTAATAAGTTTATAAGCTGGTACCTCCTTTAACAATTTGTCATATGTACCCCTATCAAACAATACCTGATTGTTTAATTTATCACGAACTTTTCCTTTAGACCACTTCTATAATTTAAAATATACAATTAACATCATATTAATTTAAAAAAATTCTTTTAAATTACATTCATTATTATCAGTCTCATTAAATCAGGTTTGGACCTTCATAAAATTCAGGATAAATGGTATCATCAGTTAAACATATTATTTTTTAACTAGCTATTTACTTTATTTACAATTAACTATAATTTTTAAAAAATTTAAATGAATTAACAAAGTTCTTTTAAACTTTAATAATATTTATCGATTGTAAAGGATTTCTTAATATTTAAAACTAATGTTAAGTTTTAATGAAATATAAGAATTTATTACATAAAATATTATTTCTAGTAATTGAAAATGTTACTTATTCATTAAATATTTAACGCATAACTTGAATTATATACAAATTAACCTTTTTCTTTGCCTTGCCACCAGAGCCTCCTTCTTTTTTTTTTTGAGTTTTTTGTGGTTGTTTAGAAGAACCTTTCGTATCCTTTTTAGGTGGCTTTTAACAAAAATAAAAATTCATTACTATATGCAGTTCTATTATATAGTTATTAAATAAAATTTTAATTAACACTATCATGTTAATAAACGACGTAATATTACAAAATTTTATCGAGTTTTTGTTTAAAGTAATTATCAACAATTTCAAAAAATATATATAATACAGTTTTTATAGTTTATCAGAAAAAAATACAAAACAAAAAAGTAATTTATGAACCACGTGTTGCAATTAAAAACTTTAGAATTCAAAAAATTTTATTCAAGGTTTAGTTATTTTACATCGAAAAAAATATATTTTATTTAAAAAAAAACTTATTCAGTTTATTTTGTAATAATATACATAAATTAAATAAGCAATTACTGTTTTATGGTAAAGTTTTCTACTATTCTACTCACCATGGTACAAACAAATTAGAAAGGAACTAGGAAATACTTCACACACCATATTTAATTTTGTAATTTCCGGACACAACTTAAGTCAAATGAGATTTGAATTTAAGATTTCTGTCTAAGCTATTAAACCACACCATAACTTTTTTTAAATAATTTTGAAATTAATAGATATATGTAATTATATTAAATTAATATATATATAATATTATAATTAAAATAAACGCATTTATTTTTAATACATTTAGTTATTAATTGATTTATAAATAACTAAACAACAATCCATAATTTAATAAGTATTTAATATTTGAAAATAATAATATTGAAAAGTATAATAATAATTTATAAACAATTCATATTTTTAAAATAGTTCTTAATTATCATAAATAATTAATTACATGCTTAAAAATTAATCTATTAGAATCATTTTCAACAGGTACGGATGCAAATTACAATAGTTCACAATTCCGTATAAGAAAAACTAAAGTTGATAGACAATTTTGATCAATTTTATTTGAACCAAAACAGCAGTATAGAATGAAACTAATTTTTTCTTATAATTAGTTCAAAGTATTGAAGCATAATATGACGGAATTCCACGTATGATTTTCCATTAATTATTATTTAAGTCAATTTATAGTCTATAAAATTTAGTTTCGACAATTTATTCTTTACTTTATTCTTCTATGCTTTTTATAAAATTAGTAATATTGTATTTTTAATAATAATAATATTAATATTTTTTTTTTTTTTTTTTTTTTTAACTGAGGGAGGAAATTTTTTAAAGACCATCAGGGACCCAGGACGACACGAGTTCGCCGAGGAGACCTCCTTTCCTGGTTCTTATATCCTCCCCGGCACCGCCGTTAAGCATTACTTCGGGGAGGGAACTAGAAACTATGCCTTCGAGGCACCCTCTGAGCTTTCCCCCCTTACCCTAGGGAAGAGCCGGCTTCTTACGTCTCAGGATATCCTCGACGAAAGAAGCGACCCTTCCCCAGTTTTCTTGGCTCGCGAACATCAGAGGAACGATGCCTTCAGGAGTGACCTTTCCGACATCGCCCTCCAACGCTTCCCTCTGTCGCCCCCAGTATTCGCACACAAAAAATGTGTGCAAGGCATCGTCCACGGCGGATCCGCAATGCACGCATCGGGGATCCGCCACCTTACCCATACGGTGGAGGTACGCACGGAAGTACCCATGGCCGGTCAACAGCTGGGTGAGGTAATAGTTCACCTCGCCATGCTGTCGGCCGATCCACGGGTCCACCTGACTGATTAGTCTGGCGGTCCACCTTCCGCGCGTATCCTGCTCCCACCTATCCTGCCAGTTAGCCAGGGATATATCCCTGGCTCGCACCTTGGCCTCACCACGGTCGAGTGTCCCTCTTGCCTGGTGGATCAGCTTCCTTTCCTGGGCTAGGAGGTCGATGGGAATTATCCCAGAGACCACTAGAGAGGCCGCCTCCGAGACCGTGCGATACGAACACGCTACACGAAGTGCGCATCTCCGTTGCACAGCCACCATATGTCTCTGGTACATATTGTACCGTCGGCCCAAACCTCTGCACCGTAAAGCATGACGGACTCAGCGACACAGAGCAGCAACCGCCTGATACAGGGACGTGGCCCACTTAAGTTGGCCATGATCCTGCACAGGGAAGTCACTACCCGTGTCGCCTTATGCGCCACTCTCCGAATATGTTCCCCGAAGGTGAGCTTCGTATCTAGCGTCACCTCCAGGTACTTCACGGCTACTTTGGTTTGAACCGACTCCTCTCCGATAATAAGCGGCTGCACTCTGGGTACGCGCTTCTTCGTAAGGAGCACAATCACGGTTTAGGCCTCCGCCAGTTCCAGCCCATGATTGTCCATCCAGTGGCGAATTCTCCGCATGGTCTGGTCGAGTCGCGTCTGTGCCAGGACCATATTACGGGCTCTAATGATGGCTGCCACGTCATCCGCGTACCCGATCAGAGAGCAGCCTTCAGGCATTTCCAATCTCAGGATCCCGTCGTAGGAAATATTCCATAGATTGGGTCCTAAGATGGAGCCTTGGGCCGCACCACACGTCAGTGCCCTCCTTTTTGAGCCCTCCGCCGTCTCGTATACAATGAACCGGTCCCGAAGGTAATCCCCAATAATCTGCAAGAGATACTGGGGCACCCCGAAGTCCCGATCCATTGCCTCGAGCATATCTGTCCACCTTACCGAGTTGAAGGCGTTTCGGACATCCAATGTCACCAGGAGACATATCGGTCGAGAGAAGTGGTTTCCCCTTTCCGTGCTCCAGGTCGCCTCCACTACTCTCTGGATAGCGTCGATGGTAAACCTACCTCTCCGAAAGCCGTACTGACTCTCGGAGAGGCCGCCAGATGTTAGAAGCGCCGCCTGAAGACGGGGTCTCACCAGCTTTTCCAGGGGCTTCCCGGCGGTGTCCAGAATGCACAGGGGTCTATACGACGACGGAGCGTCCCACGATCTCTTGCCCTTGCTCACCAGCACGAGTTGTACATGGTGAGCAAGAGCTGTGGGTGACTCCTGGCCACCGCTTTCATCACCTCTGCTGGAAGGCCATCGGGCGCTGGTGCCTTATGGCTCCTCATAGAGCTTACCGCACTCTCTAGCTCCGCCATTGTAAACGGCGGAGCCTCAGGACCAGATTGCACCGGGGGCTCATCCCTTCGAACGGGATGTGTGGGGAAGAGGGCATGAACGATCACGTCCATCACCACCTCGCTCATGGGCGCGCCCTTAGCGAACTCCCCCAATTTACGGGTGATGACTTTATAGCCCAATCCCCACGGATTTCTGTTGAGATCTTCCCCCAACTTCTTCCAGCATCGGCTCTTACTCTCCTTGATTGCTCTCTTGAGGGCTCTTCTCGCCACCAAATGCTCGACGATCATTGGAGAGTTGTCGCGGTCAAGACATCGGGCCCTTTGGGCTACTCGTCGTAGCCGAAGGCACTTCCGCCTCATTTCTGCGATCTCGCTGGTCCACCAATAAACCGGACGGCGTGTTTTTTTCGCCGACATCCTCGGTATCGCCTCTGTTACTGACGGGTGTGGGAGGTGGGGAATAGGTAGAATGAAGAACTACATTCTGCATTCGTTCGATTAATCTTTATTATCGGATCTCCCGCGTCTTCGTCCCTTTCCTCGACGTCTACCCTTTCCGTGTGTCGCCGCTGGCCGCAGTTCACTATTCAAGCGTTTAAATTTCCCGCTTGCTCTGATGATACGAAGGCTCCCGCTCTTATCGACCTCGCCACGTGCCTTGAGACCTAACCCCACTTGGCGCCAATCTCCGCCAACTTGGCGGAGGCCTGATCCCTTGCGCTGTGGCTGCGCTACCACCTTCCCTTCAGGCGCTTGGCTGTCGCTGACTGCGACGTTGCCTCGTGGCTTCTCGCGGCTACGGATCGTGGCAGCGTTGCTTGTGTATAGGTGGCTGGTTTGAACGACAAACCTGTCAATCCGCGTTCGTGTTGCTGCTGCCCGTTGTCTCACAATCTGGGTGCTCTTCTTTCCTGCTTCGGCTCTCTGTCACCTTCTCGTCTATCTCCGTCCGGTTTCCTTTGATTCGATGATATTGTACTTGCTTCTTCTGCTCGCGATCGCCATCCGTTCTTTTTTCTGGTACGTCCGACACTGCTCCCGCCATCCACCTCCTACCTCCCCTCCTCATCTCTTCATGTGTTCTTTTGTTTTTCTTTCTTCGACGCGAGCGACCCTCCCCTCGCGCGGTCCTAATTACTTTCTATACTCTGCACTCCCCCCCCCGCTGCCTGACGCGCTTTCCTCCTGCCCTTTTCGTGTTACCGTATCCGTCGGTAACAGCCTCCTTACAAGCTTGGCGGATCAAGCGCATGATTGCGACTGACACCGCTTCCGCTCCCTGAAGCCCCGTCCAGGGTTCGCTGTCCGCGTTTTAGGGCACGGGAAAACAAGGCATCGTCCATCCTCGCAACGAGCCATCTGGAAGGACGGCGTACGATCGCTGTCCTAACCGGCCAGTCATCACGAACGCGGAACGTGATGTACTGGTGATCGCTGGCTGTGTAGTCCTCGATCACCCACCATTCCCGCACCTTTTCAGCCAGACGTTCCGTCGCAAAGGAGATGTTGGGGATGCTCTGCCTGTATCCAGGCCTCCGGAAGGTCGCCGTTGAACCGGTATTTAAAATTACCAGTCTTGTCCTGGATACCATTTCCAGGACTCGCCTTCCCCTGGAGTCGGTCACAGGTTCCCCCCAATCTACAGCCTTGCTGTTAAAGTCCCCGGCCACTACCAGCTCACCCTCCCTGTCCCCGATAGCATCCTCGAGGGCATCCAATTTAACTTGGAACTCGTCGATGGCCTCGTTTGGAGTGAGGTAACAGCTGACGTAATATACGCCCCTGCTCCTCACCCAAACGAAGCCGCTACTAGCTCCATGGCACTCTGCCTGGAAGCAGTGCGGGCTGGGGATCCAGATCGCAGCGGTACCGGTGATGTCACGATACTACCCTCCCGCAGGCCCGTCCCGATGCTGCTCACTGATAAGAACAATATCAGCGCGCAGCTCGAGGTTGGCCTGGGCGAGCAGATCCTGCGCCGTCCGGCTTCTATGCAAGTTGGCCTGCAGGACATTAGCCACTTCGGCGGCACTTGGCTAGAGCCTCGCGGAAAACTGCACAGGCTCCTGACCCCGCGACATGGTGTACTGCCGCGAGAGAGGTCCCCGGGCACAGGAAGCACTTGGGCTCGGTCTTACATCCGACCCCCTTGTGACCCTGTTCCCCACACCGGAAACAGGTCGTGCTCCTGTCTGGGCCCCTGCAGCTCGTAGCCCGGTGTCCATAGCCGAGACATTTAAAGCAGCCCTCGACTTGGACCGTGGCCTTATGCCGCAGTAGCCCACCTTAATGGGACCCTGCCCACCTCCAGTAGCTTTTTACTGGCCTCCTCGGTAACGGTCACGATCGCCAGCCGTTTACCGGCTTTGTTGGCTCCCGTGAGTCGTACCTTTAGAAGACCAGTATAGTTCTGCAGGTTCGCAAGGAGGGCGCCTCTGACCTCGGTCGTTACGCACTCGTCCACGTCCCTGATCTCCAGTGTACTCCGGGGATCAAAGTGTAGAATGTTGCGCTGGCTCCGACGACCTTTTTCAAGGCATCGGCAAAGCCTTCCTTGCTCTAGACCGAAGATTAATGATTAATGATAATGATAATGATAATGATAATGTTAATGATAAGGATAATGATAATGTTAATGTTAATGATAATGATAATGATAATGTTAATAATGATAATGATAATTATAATAGTTTAATGAATATATAATAATAGTAAATATATTTAACAATTGACAGACAATAATTTATTTTTAAATTATTTATTGTTTAATTAATTATCATTAATAAAAATGATTTTTTCATGACTCCAAATATTATTATATGTTATTGATAATAGTTTTTTTTTAATAAAATCACGTGATTATATAATGTAGCAACATTATAAACTTGCACAATATGGCGTATCATTAAACAGCTTGCGTCAGCTGGTTGAACGAAATACTTTTTAGTATTTGTTAACATGTAATGAGCTTATCTACAGTAATAATTCGATAAGTCACTAAATCCCAATAAATACTTAATCTGGTGTTGCTATAAATTTATAGTAAGTACTTTCATTTGAAGTAAACATCACCTAACCTAATCCATATATATGCGGACGTGTCATTTTTTGTATATTATTTTTAATTAATTTTTATTATGTGTATCTTTATGTAAATATTTGAATCACGTAAACATTGTTCTAAGTTAGTTACTACGAATAATTATATAAATTTACAATATATATATTTTTTTATAATAAAAATTATATTACATACCAACAAAGATAAGGTAAATTTTTATTTTAATACTATATGTATTATTTTTAAGAATATTATGAAATGATTTATAGTTTTACATTTACTACTTTATATTTAAATGAAATTACACTATTTACTAAATTTTGTTTTTATGATCTATTTTTTTTAATACACAATTGTTTATATTTGACATAAAAGTTAAATACATTTATTTGGTATATTCCTGAAAATAATATTTTTTGTACAGGTACTTTTTATTAATAAATGAAGTGGAAGATTTAAAATAAATATGATTCCTTTGACGCATAAGGACTCATCAAGCCTCATTTTCAAATTTAAAGAAAAGATTCTAGGATGGAAACGACTTATTTGGTCTGATACAACTATTAGAAATTTATTTCTTTTTTTATTATTAAACTTCACATTTGCATTTGTTGAACTTATGTATGGAATTTGGACTAACAGCTTAGGATTAATATCTGATAGTTTTCATATGTTTTTTGACTGTACTGGTTTAATTGCTGGGTTGGCAGCATCAGTAATTACGAAATGGCGAGCTAATGAACGATATTCTTATGGATATGTTAGAGCAGAAGTACTTGCTGGTATGGTAAATGGATTGTTTTTAGTTTTTATTGCATTTTTTATAATGTCTGAGGCTGTAGAAAGAGCTATTGAACCTCCAGAAGTTAAACATGAAAGACTGTTTTTAATTTCTGTATTAGGCCTTGTTGTAAATTTAATAGGTATTTATGCTTTTAACCATGGTCATAGTGGAGATTGTGGACATGGCCATAACCATGGTCATAATCATAATCATGGAAATGGTCATGCACATCATTCACACACCCTTGGAAGTCATAGTAATTCTCATAATCATCATGATCAGTTACATAAGCATACTATTGAAGTTGATCACTCTCATGGAAGTACTGGAAATTCACAAATAATGAAAGGTGTTTTTTTACATATTTTGGCAGATACTCTTGGCTCAATTGGTGTAATTGTTTCTGCTTTATTAATGCAAATGTTCAGCTGGATGATTGCTGATCCAATTTGTTCAATGTTTATTTCAATTTTAATATTTTTAAGTGTTTTGCCTATTTTAAAAGAATCTATAATAATTTTAATGCAGAGGCAGCCTAGAGTATTAGATCATATTTTACCTCAGTGTTATAATAAAGTTACTCAGCTAGCTGGTGTATTTAGTGTTCAAGATCCACATTTTTGGACATTGTGTTCAGATATTTATGTAGGTTGTATAAAATTAGAAGTAGCAAGAAGTGTTGATCCTAAATATGTTATTGCACACACACAAATGATATTTCAAGCAGTGGGAGTTCGGCAGTTAACTGTTCAATTGGATTATTCATCATCGTGATTTTCATAAAATAGTGTTGAGTAACTATTCTAATAAACAATATAATATTCAAATATAAAGCAGCATAAAAAAATAAATATTAATTCTTCTAACAAGATATAATTTTTGTTGAAGTTTCTGAGAATCAGTGCATCTACATACGTTATTCATTTAAAGATAAATATTGTAAACTAAATAAGCTATTTTTAAAAACTTTATATATGTAGTGCTTTCATATTTATTAATATGAAATTATAGACTTAAAATATAGAAGTATTTATTTTAATAAAATTATATAAAATATCCAATCTGATAATTTACACATGAATCTTTGCATTATTATAAAAGCTTAAGAAAAAATTTTAAAATTTTTTCAGTTTTTTATATAATAAAACAATAAATAAAATATAATATATAAGCATCTGCATATTTCAGAAGTTCTGTGATACTTTATATAGAGATAATGTTATCATATATTATATAATAAATGTATAGAATAAATCATAAAAAATAATACATATGTTCTTCGATAATTGAGATCTCAATAATTTCAAAATAAATTATAGTACAAAAAGGTTTGGAAAAATTTTTTTGTTCATTTATTTAACTATTGAAATTATTTTCATATTTATTTAATAAATCTATAATTTCATTAAATTCTTATAAGATCTACACTTTGTAATATTGTTTAATTTTAAATTCTATTTAACATAATTATGGTTACGGAATACTCCTT
Source organism: Ceratosolen fusciceps (assembly GCA_018883505.1). Taxonomy (NCBI): domain Eukaryota; kingdom Metazoa; phylum Arthropoda; class Insecta; order Hymenoptera; family Agaonidae; genus Ceratosolen; species Ceratosolen fusciceps. The sequence goes on from RCIC01000043.1 coordinate 743,892, forward strand.
AAATAATTTAATTAACTATTAAATTTACTTTATGTTAATAGATCCATATTTTTTATATGGATTAAACAATATTCTCTTTCAACATTAAATAGAATTTAGTTAAAAATATATAATTTTTTCCATCTTGACTACCTACTTTTAATTATTTTTATTTTAATCATTAAAGTTTTGTTCTATAAAATCATTCTCAGAAATTCTTAAATCATCTGATATGATTAATTGAAGAAACTGTGAAATCAACAGTCTTCAGAAGACAAATACCATATACCAAGAAGATCATATTTAATTTACGCTAGTATATACCAACGTATACCAGTAGTGAATACCAAGTCCTGATCCTGATATAGTATTAAATTAAAGAAGCATGGGGCGATTAACATCTGGAAGTTAAAACATCAGCTAGGGAAATTCGGGGAAGAGAAAAGGTTTGGGTAACGAATCTTGATAAAGTAAATGTGTCTATGATAAAATAAAACAAAGCACACTACAGCATTTTGTACTTAAACCCACTCAAATTAATTATTATAAAATAAAAAATGCATTAATGAGACAACACTTATTTTGAACTATCAAAGCAATTGGTGAATAAAGATTGCAAGTATTTGTTAATTGAAGACTACAGTTGTACGCAATTACAAACATTCGTAACAAATTTATTATTCAAATGCATTCAAATATATGCAGATAAACAAATTTGTTGAAGTTTTTTTCTCCTTGATTGAAGATTGTTTTTTAACATTAAATGAAGGCTTATCAAAATTAATAGGTTGTTTCAATTTAATTCCTTCTTACCTCATCCTTAAGAACACTCTTGCAAAGAGAAAATTATTGTTATTAATATATCAATATAAAACACAACAATCTTAAAGAAATTCTACTCTGTTATAAAATAAAAGTTGATTCTTTGTAATGTACATTGTCAACCCCTGAATTTGACTTATGTCTACCTTTTTTCTCTTTCTGATTAATAGTTGAATGCAAGACTTGGTAATTAATTAGTAATAAATCAAATGTAAATTACATTTTTTTCTTAATTTAAATTCCTTATTATTTTGTTGGACTGTAAGCACGGATGTTATCTCTATATTTAATTAGGGTTAGAATTCTGGCCTCTACTAAGTTAGTAGTATATCTCAGTCTTACTTAATAAACCAACTTTTTAATATAATTCTGAGTATAACGTACTCCTGAATATGCATATTGTACCGAAAATGTGATAATCCATGAACGATTTTAAAAACAATAAACGTATAACAGTGAAAATTCAGAATTTCAATTGTATTAATCGCCAATAGAACACAAGCTTCACTTTTCTAACTAAATTGAAAATAAATTTTACAAGTTTAATTTGTAGTGCTTTATTGCAATTTTTAATTAATTTAATAGACCTTTCAGTATTATATAATATAAATTTTGTAAATAATCACAAGTTAATAAATACATGAAAAGTAACATAATATTACATATGAAATCTAATATGCATGGTTGATATAATATAATTTATTAAATAATAAAATATTTTACCTATATTATTTCAATATTTCCTATTTCTAATTCAAATCGCTTTTGGAACACTACATGTGTAATTTATTTATCTATAATGCTTAGATAATATAAACTGACTGAAAAAAATTTAAAGCAAGAGAACATTATAGTGACTTGTAAATTCATATCAAAGTTTACATCGCAATCAAAATATTAAATAAACATATCAATTAAAGTACGATTATATGTTAAAACAGTTTAAAAAACAAAGGTATCAAAAAATTATAAATAGGTAGTACAAATAATAAAAAGGGATCAAGTAGATAATTTACGTAATTGTAAAATTGTAAAAATACTAATAAAAGTGATTATAATTAATCGTAATATTGTAAATTATTGTTTAAGTTGTAAATGTAATTAAATTTATATTTTTTTCAATTTCACTTTAATATTTTAAGAATCAATATATTTTATTTTATGTACCTTTAAAAATACGAATGAGTAGAAAAATTTATTGATAAGTTTTTAATTCACAATGGTTGTTTATTTATATATTTAATTATTTAAATTGTGTGTAATAAATTTTCTCCATCGACTTAATGTAAATATTGAATATAAGAATCGAATTTAATTGGGCAAAATACAATAATTCTTCATGAACCCTGTAGGAGCATTTATATTAAATACAAAAATATTGTAGATGATAATGTAAAGTATATGTGATATTTATTTTAATAATATGATACATAACCATTAGAAAGTACACTCTTGCGTTCCACTAAGCAGTATTTAATACTAAAAGAATTATAAAAAAAATATTATAAATACAAATATTTATATATTTATTTATAATATTTCATCATAAAAAATGGTATCAATTTTAAATACTGTAGATACTGGTCATGAAGATATGATTCATGACGCAGAAATGGATTATTACGGTTTGAGGTTAGCTACGTGTTCGAGTGATAGTTCAATTAAAATTTTTGATTTAAAAAATGGTTCACAAAATTTAGTAGCTGAATTAAAAGGACACATCGGCCCAGTTTGGCAAGTTGCATGGGCACATCCAAAATTTGGCAATATTCTTGCATCTTGTAGTTATGACAGGTATACATACAATTTATTAAATTTAATACATATACAATATATTAAATTTATAAATTTATTACTTAATAGTAGTTCAAAAAGAAAAAATTTCTAACAATTTTCTTTTAACTATATTTTACTAACTTATTATTTATTCAGTGTTATTCAGTGAATATCATCAAGCATTTTTATTTTTAAATTATTTGAAATATATTTATTAAAATTTAAGTTTATATATGCAAAAATTGTACATACATTACCAAATTTGAAAAAAAATTTTATTTATTTACATTACTCAAAATATTACTTTGTTTTATTATAAATAAAAAAATTTATAAATCACATTATAAATATATTTCATATTAAAAATTTTTATAATTCTATTTAAATTATAGAAAAGTTATAGTATGGAAAGAACACAATGAATGGATTAAAATTTATGAACATACCTGCCATGATTCATCAGTTAATTCTGTAGCATGGGCTCCTCATGATTGTGGTCTTGTACTTGCATGTGGTAGCTCAGATGGGTCCATTTCAATTTTAATAAATAATGGTGATAATTGGGAAACACAAAAAATTCCTAATGCTCATACTATTGGTTGCAATTCAGTTTCATGGTGCCCAGTATTTGAACCAATATTTGATTCTATTACACAACAAAGAACTTTTATTAAAAGATTGGCTTCTGCTGGTTGTGATAATTTAATAAAAATATGGAAAGAAGAAGGTGATAGATGGATTATAGAAACTAAATTGGAGGCTCACAGTGATTGGGTAAATATTTATTTGGTGAAGTACTTTTTATATTATAATTTTAGATAATTCTGTAATAAATGATTATAAAAATTAAATTGCATTAATGAAAGATATATTTTATTATATTGTATATTATAAAAATTGTTAACTGTTTAAAATTCAATTTAGATATTGATTTTTTTCAATTCAATTTTTATGTTTGTATTATAAATAATGTATAAATATTTATTCAGTTTACATTAATTAAATATATTAATAAATATCAATAAAATAAAAACTAAAGTTTTTTTTAAATTATAATGCGTTATAGCTTATTTATAATATTTAAAAATCTTTAAATCAAATTTATTCATTAGCATTATTTTAATTTAAAATCAATAATTATAAATTTTAGAACCCAACACAATGAAATTATTTCTTATTTACTTATGTTACATTTAAATACTTGTAAATTATAAGTTATTGTTTTTTTAAAAAAATAAAATTATATTAATAATAGAATAACAAAAATCTTAAAATATTTACACATTATTTTGAGAAACAATCAATGTAAATAATGCATAAGAAGTGGTAATATTCTTAATATTAATTTGATATTTTTATTATTTCTATATCCTAAAATTATCCTAAAATCATGTATTACATGTTAATAAAAATTTAATATTTGTTTGTATCAAACGCCTATTTTTATTACAATATTTAAGGACTTTTTCAAATTTAAAAATAAAATTTGTATAGTAATTGATAATATCAATAATTAATATGTAAAAGAAAATACTTTTACTATTTTCTTAACTATATAATAATACTCTATAGGTAAGAGACATTGCTTGGGCTCCTGCAGTTGGCCCTCCAAGAGCAGCATTAGCATCTTGTTCTCAAGATCGTCGTGTAATAGTTTGGACATCATCTGATTATGTTAGTTGGACACCAAACATTTTAAACGTTTTTGATGATGTGGTATGGAATGTTACTTGGTCTCTTACTGGAGGAATTCTGGCTGTCAGTGGCGGAGATAATAAAGTTTCGTTGTGGCACGAAAATTCAGAAGGACAATGGATTTGCTTATCTGAACTAAACAAAGGACAAGGAAATCTCAATAATCCAGACCAACGTACACTTTAAATTTTACATCTTAATTAAAGAAAATTTTATTATAATTAATTATATTATATAAGTCATTTGATTAAATATAAATATATACAAATTATTTAAAAAACGATGTTTTATTATTTTATATTTTTATAAAAATTAATCCTGTGTATATAATGAAGCTGTAAAAACTATGTCTCTTTTAATTTTTGTAGATGCTTCTTCCATTTTTGTTTTAAGTGCAGGGTGTCCAATAATAATCGCAGCATTTTTAACATACTGTAATGTTTCGTTCAATTGTTGAATACATCTTACAATGATACCTTCTTGAACATTTGTAAGCTCCATTATTTTAGAAAATGGCTTGTTGCAAGCCCATTCATAAACTACTCGTATTAATTGAAAACTTGGTGGTGGTCTAGGTTCTAGTAAATATTTTTTCTCTGTATTCACTAATCTATTATAAACTTTCATTACTTCTTTTTTTAACTAAAAATAAAATGTTTATTGTAATATAATTTATTTTAAAAATTATGTTAAGTTAATACAATACTAATAAAATACTAATAAGGTAATACAATTAAAATTAATTATAAAAACTAAAACTTAATTAATTATATATTATTTATAATTATTTTGTAACAATAAAAATTAAATGTATACAAAATTTTGTATACAAAAACCTCATTTAATTTAGGAATTTCTTCATCCTTTTCTTCTTCATTCTTTCGATACTGACAAACTAAAGAAGATAAGATTGCTGCAATTTCTTCTGGTTGCCAGTTGGTTAAAACATTATCAAGTACTAATTCTGTTAAAAAAATTTCATAAGTTCCCATTTCAAGTGCGACACGTCCCTTTAATGTTACTAAAAATTAAAAATTTTTATATCATTTTTATTATTTCCAATTTTTCGTATAAATGTTTACCTTGATCTTCATTATCAATATAATTTAATTCTTTGAGAACCTTTAATCTACTTTCATATTCTAAATAATTTTCAAAATTTTTTACACTAAGCTTACATAATAATTGTTGTTTTTTTTTTTCTAATTCTTTCTGTTTAAATACCTTGTAAAACTTATCTTCAAAATTAGGTATGTATTCAATTTTATCTATAAAAATTGAAAGTTTATTTTTTTTATTTTGTAACAATTTATCTTTTTGTTGTAAATCAAAATCGGATTGTTTCAATTCCATATAAGGTAATATTATGGTTGGATTTTTGTGTACTTCTATTGTTATTCGAAGTAATTCTTTCATTGCTACTTCACAAGATGTGCTTGGTAGTGCATCTCTAGAGAATAATAATTTCAATTATATTTAATATTATAAATCATTCAATTTTCATCACAATAAATAATACTTTTATTAATGCAACTCTAAATATAATTTTTAATAATTTAAAAAACAATTTACTTACTTAAATCTAGGAATCTGACGTTTTTCCCAATCAGCACAAATAAATTTACAATTTATATCAACAACTTTATTAATTACTTCTATAATAGATGATGCAGGTAAAATCAAAATTTCATGAGTTGGATTCTCATTGGATTTGTACATATTTTTTTTAATTACATTCACAATTTCATACCATGTATTTGGTCTTACATTTGTTTTTGCATCTACTTCTTCATTTGTAGTTGTCAATACAAATACTTTATACAAAATTTTTGTTTTGTTTTGATAGCCTAGGAATATTCCTAATTTATTGTAATGGTGTTGATAAGAAATCAATAATATTCTACCCTCAATAAAAGCCTTTGAATTTTTTTTAGCCTCTAATATATGTGGTCTTAAATCTTGCCACAAATCCAGATATTCTCTAACTGAATCATAAAATGTTTCTAAATCATTTTCATCTTTCATTGATAGTGAAGATTGCTCAATAAGATTTAATACTTTTTCCAATTCATGCTTATTTTTATCTTCATTAGACATACTTTTCATTTCTTTGAATGATCTACGCATCATTTCATCAATTGAAATGGCTTCACTAAGTCGTTTTAGATGCAAAACCATTAAATAAGTAACTTTGAATTTGGAAACTAAATTTTGTGGTTCACCAAGAGCCATATCTTTCAATTCTTTTTCAGATGGTACTTTTTTCTTACACAGAACAATAACAGTGCCCGTCTCGTCGTGACCTCGACGACCTGCTCGGCCAGCCATTTGAATATACTCAGTGGGAAGTAAATTTCGAGTAGAATTACCATCATATTTATCAGTTGAATCAAATACTACTGTTTTTGTAGGCATATTTACACCCATAGCAAATGTTTCAGTAGCAAATAATACCTTAAAATTATATAATAGTTACATAAATTTATATTTTTATTAGTTTTTTATTTACACAATGAAATTACGTAAAAATTAATTTTTTTTATCGTTTTATGATTTTTTATTCGATTTAAAATAATTATTAATTACTATTAAATTACCTTAACAATCCCTTTCTGGAAAAGCATTTCTACTATTTCTTTCAAAATAGGTAAAATTCCACTGTGATGAACACCAATACCTAAACATAATAATTTTTGCATTTTCAAAACTTGAGGTAATTGTGAATCAGTCCCTTTTAAATTTCTGATTGATTTTTTAAAAAATTCTTTTACATTTTCTTGTTCTGCATGTGTTAATAAACTTTCTGTAAAAGCATTTGCTGTTTTATCACATCTATTTCTTGACAAAATGAAAATGACTACAGGTAATTTTTTCTAAAATTAAATAATAATTACATATATTTATAGTATTAAAGTTATATTATATAAATGGTATTACCATACTCTGAAGATGATCTAATAAAGCTAACCACTTCCTTTTTTCCATAGTAGTTATCATGTTAATTTTTATTTTATCTTCTAGTGCTTCTTCATATTCTTTTGCTAATATAACAGCATTCATTGTTTCTTCAGCACTTGCATTTTTCCATATAGTTGATGGAAGTTTTGTTACTAATGATGGCTTCTGTTTTGTATTATAGTATTTGATTTGTTGAATTTTTGATTGCTTTTCTAAAGAGTTCTTTTTAGCTTCTTCAGCTTCTTTTATACTTTAAAAATATTGTAATTAAATTATGTACAAAATTGTATTCAAATTTACGGCATTATTAAAAAAAATTTTACCGATCTCTAATAAATCTTCCATTCTTATCAATGAAAAGAAATATTTGATCTTTAGTTTTCTTATCATAACCTGTGTAAAGATAATGTTGTAATGGTACAGGTCTTTTAAGAGTACTTATAACATACATTTTCTCCTTTTTTATTTGTCCGACCCAATGAGCAAATTCAAGTGGATTTGGAACTGTTGCTGATAACATCACAATTGTTATAGTAGGTGGTAGAAGAATAATTACTTCTTCCCATACATGACCACGCTATTTAATAACAAAATATTCATGTATTTAAGATAATATTTACTTATCTTTCTATAAACATTGAACAATAAGTCTTCTAAAAAATAGCTTATACTAAGAATAATGTTAAGTAATAAATAAATTCAGATAGAATTTAACATATATTGCCAAAAATATTTAAAATATATTTAATACTTACATCTTCATCATTTATATAATGCACTTCATCAAATACAACATATTCCACATCTCTAATAACTTCAGCAGCACAGTATAACATTGACTGTAAAATTTCTGTAGTCATTATGAGGCACATTGCTGTAGAATTAATTTGAACATCTCCTGTGATCAGACCAACATTATTAAATTTTTCTTTAAATTCTCGAAATTTCTGATTCGAAAGAGCTTTAATTGGAGATGTATAAATAGTTCTAAAAAATTTGTATCATATTCTTATAAATGATATTTAAGTTTATAATTTAAGTAATTTGTTTTTCATACCTTGTCATATGTTTTTGGCTCATAGCTATAGCATATTCAGCTATTGTTGTTTTACCGGCTGATGTATGAGCAGCAACAAATACATTACATTGTTCTTCAAGCTTAAGAATAGCTTGTTTTTGAAAATTGTCAAGTTCATAGGGAAATAATTTAGCAGCATCAGGAATCTTTTTTTCAAAATCTATAACTGGAACCATTACATTTATTTGTTCAGCCCATTCAGTTTTAATATTTTTTTTTGGTATTTCTGATATATTTAAAATTGGAATTTTATTTTCATCAAAAGGTTTAATAAATTCATCTATATTTGGAACCTTAATATAATTTGTTTCACAATCATCTAAATTTTCAATACCTTCTTTACTTTTACTTTTTGTAGTCCAGAATGCCAAAGTATGACTTTCTTTGACCATAAAGGATTTAATATCATTATTTTCTTGTATATATTTTAAACCTTCATACAATTCTTTATTTAAGACATACAGACTATTTGGTGTACTATTATCTGACATAAATTCTATTCCAGATCGAAATCCTTTAGCCACTGTCCTTAAATTCTTTTCAAAATCAACTTTGATATTTTCATTTATGTTAGTGCGTTTTAATGTATCAAAACCACCAGGCCAAAATAAAAAATTACTACTATTTCCTGAAATATAATATTTCAATTCTCTTTAAATCTTTAATTTTTATTTAAAAACATACCTCTAATATCTTCAGTAATAGGTCCAGGTGCTCGAGACATTGACATTGAATTTCGTACGGTTTTTCCTATGTGTTGAATATACACTTCTTGAATATTTTCAATACGACATGTTATAGGATCCCTTTCAAACTTAATATTTGTTCCAAATGAAGATATATCAGTTTTTAAAAGTGTTAATATCTCCAAATGCCTTTCCCAACATTGTTGCACTTTATTTAATTGATGAATAGGTAATTTTTCTGGATACACTATGAATTTTTCTAATTCTGTTTTGATATCTGGTAGTATAGGTGGTGGGCCGAATGGTATCTACAATTAAATTTAAACATAAATTAAGTTTTTATGCATATTATTAGTAGTAATGATTGATAAATACCTCCAAATATTCGTAATTATCAGAGTAATTCATTTTACAAATAACACAATATATTATACTTTAAAAATAAGTATGCTCATAAAAATTGTTGATACTTCAACACAAACATACTAAACAACCGTAAGAAATAGAAATACTTCTTTCACTTAGTTTCGATTTGAATTTATTGGCTCTTGTAAATGTATAGTATGTTTATAAACTGAAAAAAGGATATTTAAATAATTGCTAAGAATAATATGTTATATAAATAATAATTATAAATTCTTTTAAAATTAATATTTTATTTATATATTATATAAATTGACTGAAAGGTAAATTATATTAATTTATTAAGATACATTCTCATTTATCTTAAAATATTTTATTTATTTCATATTTAAATTACTATTATAAAAGCCAATTTTATGTAAAACTCTATTCACATATATTATTATATTTACTTAAATTATATTATAACATTATATGTTAATTACAATTTGAATTACTATTGGAAATGTATGTAGTTCTCCATAGCCGTAGAAGTGTCTTTCTGCTTCACGGAAAAATACTGGTTAAATATTTAAAATATAATTAATAAACGAATTATTTTATAAACAATAATTATTCGTAAATGCTTTTGCATCAACGAATAACAAGTATTTAATTTTAGTAATACTATTATTTAAAAGGTACAAAATCAAAACAAGGTTCATGTGACAGAATGGTGTTAATAGAAAAAAACAATACAGTTGAAGTTATTTATTTGATAATTCTGTTGAAAATAACCATATCTTCTTTAATCAAGTTGTATCACCGGATTCCTCCAAACATTGAAATTATGATGCTGATAGTATAGACAGGTTACATCTGTCTCGTTGCACAGGAAACGAATTTACAACGCGCAAAAACATAATTAAAATAAGTATTATGGATTAAAATTTGAATTTATAATGTATTATTGTCCCATATTTTATTAAAAAGAGTTTATTTAATCTACGCAAATATAAAATAAACCATATTATATATCTTACTCTTCCCGCAATAGTTTTAACTATACCTTTGTTAATTAAATTCAAATTCAAACAATCGTTTATAGTTAAATGTAATAGGTTTTGGTAGCAAGATGAAATAACGATCGAGAGTCTCCAAAACGTTTTACTACTGTGAATCCATTTGAAGGTTGATTTAAGCTCTTTAAGAAATAAATTAAAATGTTTTTTCTATAATAACAGGAAAGATAAAATAATTAAAAAATTTGGAATACTTAGACTTTGCAATTATACTATTAAAGATACAATACGAAAAAACAGATGTATCTAATTCATGTATATTCATTCTCATCCTTTTCACTATCATATTAAATGATGAAAGTGAAAAACGTCAAAGAAAAATATATTTAAAAAAATTATTTTAAAAAAATGCAAAATTCTTTTACTTTTTTTGACCTTATGCATGAATTAATGAATTAATTAAGTAAATATTATAAATACTTATAGTAACACTCAAAAACAGTATTATATAATACGATTCCAGAGTCAATTTTATAAAAGCATTTTTTATATATGTATGAAATTTTATTTGTTATACCTTTTCATTTTTATTTTAAACTCTTTTGTCACATAAATAAAATAAAATAAAATTAAATGTAGATTAAACATGCAAGAGCAATATAAAGTTTTGAGGAAGTTTGTATTATTATTATTGTAGTCTGAAAGATTGAGGAATTCTGCAAATAGAAAGGAGAGGTTAAAAGAGGATTATATTTGTTATTTAACTCGTGATCATTAAAACCTTTCTTTAGTGTAAGGAAGAGAAAACCTTTTTACGAATTACTATCGTCTAAATTAAGGTGAATATCCGCACACATTATATTGCGAGTAAAAAACATTATGCGTAAAATAGAACTTACTTACCGAAGTTTCTTTTTACCGTAAGTGTTGCTCAAAATGTTAGGACGCTACTCCACCTGTCAATCGCACTGACTATAATTTTTAGGTTTGAGTGGCTAGGAATGGCGCGGGCTTCAATAAAATATCACAATTGTCCATTTTCAATAGCTTAATTTATTAATTCGTCCTAGGTTGAACTCTGTTTTACAATTCGCGCGTGTACTCGACCCGTTCCTTCTGTGGAATTTCTCTGTGGTCAGTTGCTCTCAAATTCAAAATCTTCAATTCAAATTTTGCGGCATCCAAAATAGCGGCGCGTCGGATTGGTAAGGTAAGACTCCTCTTAGCCTCTCACTCCTCGTGGGTGTGCTCTCGACTATGTGTCGGCGAGATCGCACCTGGGCCTCTATGTTACCTGCTTCTGGTGTAAGGGAGGCGAGCGGCTTCCTCGTCTTGTCTCGACGCGGGTAGGCCGAATGTCGCTTACTCAAGATCAGTCGCGTACCTCTTTTCACGATCGCTCTTCACCTACGCGCCTTTTCGTTTGTCTTTCGAACTTTTCACCCGATTTTCCTCGATTGTAATATTCGTATTTTAGTATACTCGTGAGATACAAGATTCTCCTCAGCTAGCGAAATCGAACTACTTTCCCGCCTCATTAGCCCAGCATGCGCGCTAATTTTCTCTCGATAGGGAGTAGTTTCGCCTCCTGTCTTCCCGATTGCGCTCCTTCCCCGTTCGTTCACGGCGCCTCTCTACTTCCCCTTCGGGTCTACCCTCTGGGTATCTTCCTACTATCCCCTTGCAGCCAGTGCAAGGTGTCTACACCTGTATCACTCTTCAGCAATCCATAACACTACCGTTATCGCAAGGTGAGCGGAACCGCGCTCTAACCTACACCGCAGTCTAGTGGTGTCGAAGAGTCGTATTGTTTCTTAAGGATTCATAAAGATCGTAGACCGATGCCAAGAATACTGATTCTCAATTGTTATTTTTTGTCCCTGAATACGTTAATTTTCAATTTTTTATGTTACTTGATTTAAATATGTGTTGGCATTCGGGCGGATAGATGTTGGGTGGAGAGGTGTGCTGGACGTGGTTTATAATTAAAAGTAGTTTAGTTTTCTTATTTAATAACAATGATGCACTTAGGCACTATTACAATTTTGCGCTATCTTATTATTACGACGATACAATGAGTAACCGCACGATACCTTGTACGTATAATGTTGCCACAACGCAGTTCGCTACAATTTAATGATTCAGACTTATACAAAATCAACGAGCTCGCAATGATTTGTTAAACACTACCAATCACAGTGTGGTCGGTTTCCACTACCCGTCTCCTATCCCGTCTCTCGGTGAGGTCAGCGGAGTCAGTGTGGTGCCGCATCAGTCTTGTTCGGTGTTAGGTGGTGGTGATTCGATCGTGTGCGATATTGACTACGTCGCGTCGTTCTCGGCATAGACGTTACTCTTCTAACCTCACATGTGGCTGAGAATATGGCAGCGCGTCAGTTAGGTGTTAACGTCACAGAAACTAGACTCCCCCCTCCATGCCTTCGGCGTCGGTTCTCGGTCAAACTTTCTCTTTTTTCTCCCTCCACTGTCTTTTCGAGTTTTCCATTTTCCTGCTGTAGGCTCCCTTTCCCTCTCTCCGGTTCCAGTTTTCTTCCACCTGCATGGGAGTCACGGTTCCTCCTTTCCCTTCTTTCGTCACTCTCTTTTTCCTTACTTCCCTCGACCCGGTGCTTGGAGTGGTTCACTTTCCCTGGTCATAGGCATTGGGTGAGGAAGCGTGCTCCCCTCCGTGCAACCGATACTCGATTTCGAACTCGAGCATCGTGGATGTGATGGCCCGTGGGTGCGGGTTGCATCTCCAACTTCCCTTGCCAGACGATATAGATAATGTCTCGCAGGCATCCCCGCGAGCTCTTTGCGCCTTTCATCCTTCTTTTTCAACTTCCTACAGTCTCCTCAATGGCTCTTTACAAATTCTGCGCGAGACCATCTCTAGTTTTCCCGCCAACACAGGTGGGTATGCCCCCGTTCCTCAGTTGATAACAATTTATAAACATCATACACGAAATTAATCCCTGCCCATTTTCACTACGATCAACAATAAGCAGCAATGAATATTCATGAAAAGTATTCTTAAATAAAAAAATTATTTATTTAAACTTCATAATTTCAAAATACTGAATTGTTTACATTGATCGATGATTACAAACAAAAGGTAAAAGTAAAAGTACGAACTTTAGAATGAAATCACATTCCTTGTGAATAATGATAAGATGTGTTTTATAATAAAAAAAATGAATGTGATTTGAACTGATACGGCAAGTTGATAAAACCTAAATAAATGTCGCATTCTTTTTTATCAGTTGTAATAAAATCGAAAAATTGAAACAAACACATTTTCGATTACTAACAAACTTAAAATAAAACTTTATGCAACGATTTAAAAGAAAGCTTATAAACCTATATGAATTTATAATTATGCATTTAATAAATATAATACACGTAAAACTTCAATATTTTGAGTTATTAAAAAATTTAATACTGATTTTTTTATTCAAATATTTGTTCAAACTCGAGATCGCTCAACGCTTCGTATGCGAGAGGCGGAATTACGTTTGATTTCAACAGCTCAAAAATTAGACGCGTAACATAAGTACTTGAAATGTAATGCAGGCGAAAATGCGACACAAGGGGAATAATTAGTATTAACTAGACCATCGAGATATATCGATCAGGTAGTTTTATAGACACCACACTTGTAGCAACTATTTTGAGATAAACAAAGAGAATCACACGAAAACTATTTATCGAAGTTTAATTCCGGCGTATTCTTCCGAAAGGATTTCCAACGAAGAGACTGTTTTAATATTTTGGGCCCGGTGCATTTATTCTACACTTGATATTAGTGTGATATTTGTGCAATTTACTATTGGTGAGATTATAATGTCGTCTACCCGATATTAAGTCATTGAGGTTTGATCTCAATGAGGCCGCGGTGTGCAGTTAAATTGCGTTTACCTTCCGCCAACGGTGAGAACTTCGAAGCGTTGGATCGCGTAATTAATTTAAATACAAATAACTAAAAAGGCTTGTTTTTCCTCTCACTAAGAAAGGTTTTAATGCCCGCACGTCAGAAATTATTATATTATTATATTATTATATCATTGTTATATTATTATATTATTATATTATTATATCATTGTTATATTATTATATTATTATTATATTATTATATCATTGTTATATTATTATATTATTATTATATTATTATATCATTGTTATATTATTATATTATTATTATATTATTATATTTCTTGCGAACGCAGCCGCGTGGAAGGGAACGACGGCAGAGGACACAAACCGGAATTACGAAAGCGTCGATTCTCCGGGGCTAACCAAAGATTCCGTCTCGCGGGTCTCCCGCGAGGTGCCAGCTGATTTCGCTTCGCGGATCACCCGGGAGACGCAGATGGACTGCACCTGTCAGGTCAACCGTGGGGCGGGATCGAATGCCGAAGCCCGCGAGTAGCACGCAGGCGGTGGCCGACGATGGCGTCCTACGCCAGGAGCGCAGAACTAGAGCCCCGGAAATGTGGACGCCCCGTTTCACCGTGCAACCGTGGGGAGGAGGAAGGGACGAGACTTGTGAAGAGGGAAGGACGGGGGGTTCGGAAACGAAAAATCGGGTGAACGAAGGGAAGGGAAAATGGTACGCCCGATCTGAAATATCCCTTCAACGTGAGTGATGAAGGAGCTAGGTGGAGGGAAGGAGGAAAGGAGGAGACTCGGGACAACGAAGTGGAGAGGGAAAGAGAAATTTTCCCATGGGCTGGTGAGAAGGACCGGAAGGACGAGGTGGGTGGGCAGTTTTTCAGACGACGCTGGCCCAATCGTGTCTGTATAGTATCGAAAACGTTTCTTCAAAACGCACCCGCTGCTAATCGACCACTGCATTCGCCGACCAGGGAACAAGACAACTAGGACCACGAACGAAGAAGGGCCAAGTCGAGATCTCGCCCATAGACGAGGGAGCAAGGATATAAAGCCGACGAGACGCGATCACCGGCGAAGAACGCCGCATCATCGACCTTCGTCCAAGTTTGGCGTCGGATACCCACACCGACGTCACACACCGAGAGGCGCAGCCCAATACAAACGACGACTCGGACAGTGAAGAAGAAGCGACAGCCACCGACGACGACTCCGACGACCAGTGACGTCACACCCCTACAACTGACCAAGAACCGCAGCGACGTTTCGTCAACCACTCAGAGCGCTACGCCCCGATCCCCACCGCCGCCAATCTCACCACCGAGAACGGCGCGTGAACGAGTTTAACAAGAAGAAACGTCAGCTCGAGAGAGAGAGAGAGAGAGAGAAAGAGAACGAACTACCGATCCCCTTCCAACGGCCGCACGAAATCACGCCACCACCACCGGACGAACACAGTGACTGGGACGCCAAGGGAGGTGCACCGGCCCCCATCCTCGCGACCAATAGTGTCCGCGCTCCACCACCACCAACGATTACGTACCAACGAGCGAACTACGTAGGCTACGACGACACAAGACAACAACCTGCCTAGTGACATCGCCTCCACACCACTAGACGAGCGCCGTGTACGTGAACGCCGAAAGGACTACGGCAACGCCAATCCCGAGACTACCACTACTTACGTCCGCCGCCACCAACACCGCCGCCCGTGACCACACGTGAACGACTGTGTTACGCAGACGACTACGTTCGCACAGCTGACCGACTACTCCTCCACCCGAGAACTGCCAAGGACACGAATACATTCGCACAGCTGACTGCCTTGGCGATATTGAAAGTAATAATGAGATAAAGAATGAAAATTTGAAAACACTGATGTGCATGTGAAATGACACAATAATGTATAATGTTTGCGCTAGTTGGAGACGCCCGTCTGACAAAGGCTGTATGGATCGATGCGATAACGACGAAAGAACGGTTTGCCTGCTCTGAGATCCTTGACCTTCTGGAAAACATTCGTTCTAAAAGCGAATTTCCGACGACTAAAAGGATAAGGATCGAGCGTCGAATTGTAGACATCCGCATTTAAAATATGTTATCATTTTTAAAAGGAAAATGGATAAGTGATCAATGATTTAAAGAATTTTTTTGCTAAGGCAGCTGAAACTAATTATTTATTTATATAATATAATTTATATATATAATTATTTATATAAATTAGAATAAGTATATTATAATATAAGATTATATTTTACTATAAATACCAATTGTAAAACTATATTCCGAAAATAAATTAGGATAAGTACGTTATAACGTAAGATCATCAAACATAAAATTATAGTCCGAAACAAATAAATCATTCTTCAATAAAAATTAATTGGCGATAGTGAAAAACTCCTTATGCCTTTACCCAGAACCAACGTGCGTCCGAGGCATGGCTCGGGATCATGTTCACTCAGAAAAAGTACCAGTGCTACACATACGGGAGATAAAAATATTATTTCCTCCCGTTCGATGTTTTTATTCAATAAAACAAAGTTTAATATAAATCAAAGAATAGAATTGTAAGGGAAGGGCAGCACAAGAAAACCTTTCAAAGGTCAACCATTCATTTTTTGAAGAAATAAAAAAAAAGACTTGGTTTGTTCTACGCAACTAAGAAAAACACTTTCACGATAGAATACAATTTATCGTGACAAAAGAAAACTAAACTGTCTTAATTTTTTACCCTGATATCTCGAACAATAAGAATAAATGCTAAAAAAAGAAATATTTTGTGTTTTTGTATATATTGTATATTTTACAGAATTCAATACAATATACATGCTGGTAATTTTAATACGGCAATTCTATAATTATTATAACATACTATTATTTTTTAAATATTTGCAATAAACAATAGCTGTTCATAAATTAATGTAATACTTAATATTCTTTAATAGGATGTATAATATTTTATGTAACCATAAGCGCATACATCTAAATAATATTAAATAAATTTGAATAACTATTATTAACAAATAACAATTAAAAAGGAAAGATTTGCATATATACATGAAGTATATAAATAAATTAAGTTAAAAAAATAAATGTTTATTAAATAAATGGTTTAAAAAATTTTATTTTTGAAACGAGGGGAAAGTCTTGTGTTCAATAAAAAGCCTGCTTTCGATTAAGAAAAAAAAGCCTTTCGTGTAGGAAACGGTTGAATTACATGGAAACTATTCGAGTTCAAATATAATCATATTTAGTATTAAATTTCATAATTATAAAATCTTCTACTAGAAAATATAAGTGGTGATGATGATCGGCCTGTTTTCATAGATATTCTTCGTTGACAAGAACTTGGTTTGTGAAATACAACGCGAGCCTACTGGATGAAGCTCAGAGGCCGCTTCCCGAAGTCGTAATAATACTCATTTGAAGGAATAATACTTTTATTAATATTTAATTTTAATAATATTTAATAATACTCTACTTCTCTCTCTTTATTTTATATGATAGCAAAGAATTAATAATTATTAGGTAATAGTGAAATTACATAGATTTCCCTTAAAATATATAGACACATTTGTCTTATAGTTTCTTGTTTGATCATTTGATTAATAACATAATTAATTTAAATAAATTAAAAAAAAAACGCTGTGTTAACAAAAAGCGCATTTATATAAATTAAAAATATTATCATTGTATTAAATTTTGAAACAGGTTTTGAAATATATGGCTAATGCATATATTTTGTATTGATACAATATATAATTTGTATGTAGATACGTGAATATATTATGGTCAAAATAAAATATTTATAGAGATATATGTAAGACATTAACTTACTCACATATTTGTTTTTATATAAAAAAATTCAAAATTTTACTTTGGGATACAAATTATTATATATATACTTACTGAAGACTATTATTTAATATTCTAGTTAATTTACATCATATACTACAATCTCACTTACGGACAAGAATGAACAATTTGCCAATGCAGGTTAGGGAATATATTAAAATATTTTATAAATTTCTAGTTTTTAGAATTTCCTGATAGCCTTGAATATTGTGGAATTATGTCTATTGGATGTGACTGAAATTTATTATACATAGTGTCAGTTTTAACATCAAGCTCACTATACACGTTTATTACAGCTGACATTCGGCATTAAAAGTAAGCACTAATTGCGCTCGAGAACTTTTTTATATTTTTGCTAATTGAAATGTCATTCACGAATTACAATTTCTTTATTATGATTATTAAATTATTCAAATTATAGTATAATTTTGTTGATTTTTATTTTTTAAAATTACTTGTTACTAACATTATATAATAAATCCAACAATTACATATTCCTTTATAATTGATTATTTTAAACTTGATAAGTATGTTGTTTAAATAATGTATAAAAAATGAATCAAAACTTTTTATTTCAATATTAAGATAGCTATAACAGTTAATTATTTTTTTAAAGAATTTCTTTTTTTCAGAAGGATGATTCAAAAGTAGGTGCAGATCTTTTTAGTCCTAATATATTGGAGAAAATATCAAATCAGTTATGTATTAATCAACTTAAAATTAGACCACTGAATAGTAATGATTATGATAAGGGTAAAAACTATATTATTAAATATTTTTTACTGTTTATAAATTTTCTAATTTAAATATTGTTAAAGGATTTTTACAACTTTTAGCAGAATTAACGAATGTAGGAAATATTAGTCAAGATCAATTTTTAAGTAAGAATTTATTAGTTATTATATATTAACTTCAAATTATAATTTAAATATTTTTAACAGATCGTTTTTTTAATATGAAAAATTCCGGAGGATATTATGTTATTGTTATAGAGGATTTGTATAGTGGAAAAGTTGTTGGCAGTGCTACACTTGTTGTCGAACAAAAATTTATTCACAATTGTGGACTAGTTTGTATATTTTATTTATTTTTAATTTTAATAAAAACTATTGCTTGATTCTATGAATAATTAATATGAGATTATTAATTATTAAATTTATTTATATATTAATTTTACAGCATGGATTTCTTGAGGATGTTATAATAAATAACGAATACAGAGGTAAACAACTGGGTAAGATAATTGTAACAACTATTAAACAAGTAGCTAAAAGCTTAAAATGTTATAAACTTACACTTAATTGTCAAGATCGTCTTATTCCATTTTATGAAAGTATAGGTTTCAAAAGAGAACCAGGAAATGCTAATTCTATGCAATTACGATTCTCAGATATTGTTAAGTAATCGGAGCAATTGCAACTTTAAAAATTATTGTATATTTGTGTTTTTCAATATTGATTAATTTTGTATGAATTTTCTTTTGATGTAACAATTTTTAAATTTTAATGCTTATTCAACCTAAAATTTATATTTTTAAAAAATTCGATTAAAAATGTTTTCATAAATTATTGTAATTGATTTTTCTTTATATTCTACATAGTTTAATATATTTTTTAAAATGATCTTAATTTTCATAAAATTTAAATAATTATAAATTATAATTTATTCGATTTTAGTAGTTACAGTTTCTTTACGTGTATTACTAAATCTTACTATTATTATTACTAAACATTTTTGCCGCTCTTTTAGCTTCCATTTGTTTTTGTCTTTCTATTTTTCGTTCTTCTCTTTTCTTTCGTGCTTCATTTAATTTATTTCCTGCATAAACAAGCAAAAAAAAATTATGTTTCAAAATTTATATAACTATATACCATAATAAAAATTAATAAAGAATAATAATAAAACCGGTTTCATCAAAGTGAACATTCTTCACGGATTCAAATTCACCATTTTTCCATTCTGATTTTACAAAATTATTTTTAGTTTTATTTTCTACTGCTTCCATCTCCTGCAAAAAAAAACTAGTTGAGATTAATCTGATTCAAATAGTTGTTTCAAGATCATTTATTAAATTACTTTTTATTTTTTTAATAAATATTAGATTTAAACATACTTATTAACTTTAAATTTTTAGTAATGTTTTTATATTTAAATCAAAATAAACATAAAATTTGAATTTTTTTATTAAGTATGTTTTATTTGTTAGTAGTAGAAAAAAATAATTATTAACTGGTTTCTCCTCTAAATTGATATGTTGCTGATAATTATTGTCTTTATTTGGCGAATGGCAGCTTTGGAACTTTTCAGAAACTAAACTAGGTGTTGATTGATGTTCCATATCACCCCAATCACCAATATCCCAACAGTCCCAATCACTTTCCGAGTTTGCAATAGTTAAATTCTGCGTATCATATTTATGATTGTGATCTACAGATAACATACTATTGGCACTAATTGTTATTGCCGTTGTACTAGTACTACTGTGAGAATTACAAGTATGATCTGAAAAAATTCAGGATTAAAACTACATAATTATAATCATATTATATATATTTTTATTTTATTATAAATTAATACTGTTCAGGCCAAGATCTCTTACTATCTAGTGCTTTAAGTAGCGAGGTCTGAGCTTCATTACATTGAATATAAGTATAAACGCCATATAAAGAATTAAATATCGATTGAAAAGGGGCGACTCGAAATAACGGACATCGTAAAAAATACTCAGAGACCATAGAGGAAAGGGTTTGACGTTAGCGGGTTATATTTTCTTGTAAATATCGCGTGTGGCATATTGAGTTTTTTCTACTCGACTCATTAATAAGAAGCTGTGCTACGCAGTTCATTTGACAAAATTACTCGTGGAATTTTGGGGCTTACAGAACTGGTTCATTAGAAAGAAGTCTAGCTACTCGCTTATCTAGTTGTACTTTCTCGTTGTGTTAGGACTTGTCTACTGGCTAATTAAGAAGTATTATCATTCATCTCAACTAAGGAGCTCTCAACTAGCGCAATAGCTTATTTAGCCACAGTTCATTGTGAATTGCGCTTAATATCCATAAGAAATGAAGGAGCTTGTCACATAGGTCATTATTCACCACAAAAAAGTAGTAGAAAATTAGTAGAATAGTGCTTGTAAGCGCCAAAAGTTATGCGTTTGTTATATAGATTAAAATTAAGATAATAGTTGTACATAAAAGTCTTGTTTCTCCTCCCACTAAATAAAGATTGTTTATACCTGTACATTAGCTAATAACTTATTTATATTTAGTTAGATAAAAATTTTTGTATTTTATTTGTACAAATCTTCGCACCCCCTTCCCAACTTCATTGATCTTAAACTATAAAATTAGAGTAGAAAAAAATAAATATCAAAAATTAACAAATACATTTAAAAACTATAATACATTATAGGTGTTATAGACTAATATATTCATTTTTTATGAATACATTATTTTAATGGTAAATCTCAGTCTTATCAATTTCTTCTTAAATAAGTATTCATATAAATAAATATTATTTGTTTAAACTTACTCGTCAGAACCCAAATATAAAGAAAGCTATTTAAGCATTCAAATAAAACAGTTATAAACTTATATTATTGCTCCACGTACTCTACTAGCTCAAATATAAAAAACGTGGCCTTATTCAGGATGCTTGAAATACAATACCCTTAAGTAAATATATATTAATAATATTAATTAATATTTCAAAGTTTTTAAACAGTAAATAATTATTTTTATATAGACAGATGATAAACTTCATTTCAATTACAATAATTACACTATTACAAAAATTATTTTGTTTTTTAAATTTAGATATCCTTTAACATGCACAAAAAAGTTAATATAAATAAATTAAACTTTACTATAAATAAAATTAATTTTTTTATCAAACAAGTTTTCTTTCTTATGATTGAGAAAACTCAGTGAGCCATAAATAGTTATATACTTCAATTTTTCCCTTTTGGGAATAAATTCAATATCGCAAAGACACTATTTATAAAGCTTAGTTATTAGATTTTACTGAGTTTTGTTCGTTTTATTTGGCACAATTCGCACTTAGTTTTGCTACTGTATTACGGGTGGTGTGTCCTCTCAGCTTAGGGTTATTCGTTGACGTCGCTGCAATCAGCTGCTCGTTCCGTTCGTCAATTGAGCTTCACCTCAGTCAGCAGTTGATGCTACTTGCTGTGGCGCGCTTACCTCCGGAAGTTGATGCCATTGGAGCGAAAGCCAAGCTTCGTATTGCCGTCGCGTGAGCTCTGCTTGGTTTCTTTTTGACAACGCTGTCTCGGTGACACGCTGCCTCCAATATGACGGCGCCTTAGTACCGCGCATCACTCGTCAGCTTTTCTGTTCGTGAGCTTCGGTGCGCGGTAACGTCGTATTTGTGTTCTCTGTTCCACTCGTCGGCGTCATCTTGGCAACGCGTGCGCCGTCGTGAGGTTTGTGTACTGCTCCGCGATGTTTTTTTTTTCCTTGAGCTCATAGATGTTCTCGCCAAGTGGCAGCGTTAGGAGTTAGAAGTTGACTTCTCAGGCGAGGCTCGGGATCCACGTTCATTCTCGCAATCGCGATCGCGGCTCACGATCGTATACAAACTGGCGTTCCCGTACGTCGCCATTAGCTTTATTCAGCACTTTGTTCCTTCGAATTTGTAATGCCGCGTTAACTTTCTTGTTTGCAAAAATACCCTTTTGTTCTCTCCTCAAGCGAGAAACTGATTTTTGCTCCCTTGCTATCGGCGTCGGGAATCGCCCCTAGAAAAAATTTCCGATTTTCCTCCAATCCTCTTCTTGTTTCCGTTTTTGTGGAAATAATGAGCTTTCTGCCTTTCTTCCATGCGCTAGTCACAGTGTTCCTTCCGCATGCGTGGGAGGTACCGTTCCGGCCTTCCTCTTCTACCGTTGCCTTTCCGCTTACTTGGATCGCGTCTATTATCCCTTCCCTTTTCGCGCTGTCGCTCTGCTCGCCCGTATACTCCGCCCCCTTTCGCTTCGTCCCTCTCACTGGTGCTCGGCGCGATTTCGCTTTCACTGGCCTCGTTTCTTCACACCAGTACCAGGGGATGTACCTCTCCAGTTAGTAACATACAGATTGAGCCAAACAATTCCGTTCCTCAATCGTGTTTGTCTCAATAATTATATATGATAGTCGGAAAGAATCCTTCAAAATTTCTGCCGGAAATCCTGAATCAAATTTGACTACGAAATGATAATACAAGTGATGTTGATCGTGGAACAAACAACAGACCGTTTGGTTATTACAAACGATGGGGGGAGGGTATAAATCCCGAAAAAATTGACTTGTTTGATTTTGACCCTAGAATATTCAATTTATCAAAGAAAAATAGAATTTCCAATGTTCCTTATAAATTAACGAGGGTTGTCATAATTTTCATTTAATTAGGTACAATCTATACAATCAAAAGATATTTTTTATCTTTACCATTAGATAGTATTACTCTGGATAATTAACTGATCTAGAAAATTCTAATAAAAGCGTTGTAATAATAATTAATAACAGATACCGTAAATATAGAATATAAGTTTAATAATTTGAGTGAACTGTTACCAGTAAGAGGATAGATTCATACATATTTTTATACTGTATTACCAATTATTTTGTTAAATTAATATATTTTTTTATTTTAATTTATTAACTTGAACAAATTCTTAAATAAGCTTTACCATTTTCATTAAATTTACTATTAACGCCTAAGAAATTCTTTAGATTTATCTTATAATTTATGGCTTTAATGCTTGTTATTTGCTTCACCCTCATTAAATCGCGTTGGTCTCAAACTAATAACAAAATAAGTCACGTACTTATAAGTAGTCATAAATTTCCCCAATATCCCAACTTAACTGTCTTATATGCCGTTTAGTCATTGTAAAAAATTAGCGATATATCGAACTTTATGAAAGGGTTCTCAGTAGTTTCCAATTTATTGCCAAAACCTATTTGTTCACTAGCGACAGTAAGATTATATAAATTTAAAATGCATTAAATCAATAAACAAAGGAGTGAGATTCTACTTGTATTCAATAATATAGTAGTAAATAATAAAATTAAAATTAAAATATTAATTATATTGTCTACATTATATATTTTTTCTTTAGTCGCAAACAAATTAAATGAATATTTAAATAAATAAACCAATCATATAATATTAGAGCATCATAATCGATTTTTAATATTATTACAATTTTTACTTACCATAAATCAATAAATATTTTTCATATTATTTTTAGTATAATAATTGTAATATATACCTAAAGAAGTAGGGTTTTTCAATGAAATTTTGGATATTTCATGAGATGTAGACGATTGTGGTGGATCTGATTGAGTACGATAAAATTTCGCCGTAACAGCAGTCACTGCCCAACCAGCCCAAGTTGCTGCTGTATTACTAAGACTAGCTGAAGCAGTATGAACATCTGCCTCTAAAATAATATATTTTAAAAGATATATATATATATATAGGATCAAATAGTATAATTATTTCATGTAATTTTGCTTAAATGTATTATTGAGTACATTCTATTAATCGAGAAAGCTTATTCTTATTTTATATATTAGTATAGAATTTAATATAAAGAAATAAAAATATGATAAAATTATTTTTTATTATAACGAAGATTGACTTTTATTATTAATTTTTTATACTATATGTATTATTTGTAAATTTATTATATAATTATAACAAAAAACAATATGGAAAATAAAATTAATATTCATTTTTCAGTATAAACAAAAATTTTTTTCGTATAAAAAATTGCTTAAAAATGATTATTTTAAAAATAATAAAAAAAAGCATTAAATTGATTGAATCCTTAATTTATATTCATTCAAAGATTCATATCTTATATAGTAAATACATAATATTATCTCTACTTCAATGTTCCTCTCAAGAAAACTGTTCTAGTAATTTTATTCATTTATAATACTCACCCATGGATTCTTGAAGACCTGGATCTTCAGATAACTTTTCTAGTTTTGATAAAAAACCTTTAATTGAGTGAAAAGCATTATCCCTTACTTTTTTATCAGAATCAATAGTAAGTGGACAAAGTGAGGGTAAAATTCTATTAGCAACTTCTTTCAGAAGAAAATATTGTTGTGTTGCAGCAAGTGCTAAAACACTAGCACTTCGTGCCGGTGGAAAAGGGTCTCGAGTTCCCCGTATAAAAGCACCAATCAATATCTATTTTTTAAATAAAAATTATAAAGAAATTACAACCGCTAATATTTTATTAAATTTGATACAAAATCGTCTAGTATTTTTATTTTATATTTCATTAAAAAATTATTTAGGTTTCACTAATTTAAAAAATAGTAAATTATTTTTATATAATCAGTAAATATAATGATAATGAAAAATATAACATATAATTTAGAAAATTAAAAGTTTTCTGTATTCATTGTACCTTTTGCCTGATTTGAGGATGTAGATATTGTGCAATTCTTCCTAGGCATACAGTAGTATTAGTTCGAATTCCACCTTGTTCGTCTGATGACTGAAGTTTAGCAAAATACCTTAAGACTTCAACATTAAGATTATGATAATCTAATTTTGGCGCTAAATGAACCATTGCCTTGATTGTTTGTTCTCTGATGGCTGGATTTGAATCAAAAAACCCTCGAGCAATCTGTAAACATGGCGTTTTTAAACATAAAAATTTATACAATATATAAATACAATTGCTTTAAATCTTAATAATTATAATTTTTTATATATTTATATAATTATTTATGTTTTTATGTAGAAATTAAATTAACTATAATTTATATATATTGTAATTAAATAAATATTTTAAGAATAGTTTATAATATAGAAAATTAATTGCAATAGAAGGAATAAAATGTTAATGATTTTCTTAATTACAAATTATCAGCGTTAATAAAACGAATCTTGATATTAGAGGTCAGTAAAAAATAATAGCGCTATAAGATATTTTAAATTAAATTATTATTACTACTTGTTTTATATTTATAATATTTCAGAATATGACAATATTAGATAATAGAAATAAAATTAAATTAACCTGTGGAAATATGGCTTCATTAATGGTAACTGGTAAAAGATGATCGATGAATCGATCAAGCTGTTGTAACAACCTCAGTCTCGTAGCTCTATCATTCGATGTAAAAAGTTTGATTACGCAGGGAACAACTCTTTTCTGGTATTCTGAATCTGGAAGTGAAAGTCCAAGTTGAAGAAGTGGAGGAAGCACTGCACTTCCTGCTTCACCGTATTCAAATGCGGCTATCAATTGAGGTAATATTTTATAACGCCCGACACCTTCGGGCAAACCTTGAAGTTGAGTTGTTAGTTGTGAGAAAAAACGATTTTTTTCATTTTTTTCCTTCACTTGAATCTCTTCAAGAAAGAGTAGTGCGTCAATAAGATCATTTTTAAAGAAACCAATATGATTACGACAGCGCACAATCATATCTGCAGGATTTGGTCTATTGGCAGCTTTACTACAAATAGATTCTTCATATATGCTTAGTAATGATTTTGGAATCTTTAAAACAATGAATTTTGTTTTATTATTTCTTATTCTATATTATAAATAATTATAAAATTACATATTACAATTGAATATATAAATTATTTTCTACTTATCATTTTTTCAAAAAATTTATTCTGTGAAAAATACCATTGTATTTTAATGTTAATAAATTTAGAAATTTTTTACTATTATTTGTACAATAATTGAAATAGATATATATTCCTTTTATATTTTATTTGAAACAAAATTGTATTATATATGATTTATTACTATTTATTTATACTTTACAAAATAAAATAAAATTAAATTAAAAATTATTAATAAAATTTTTTTAAATTAATTTAATTTGTTTCATTATTATAAAAAATTTAACAATATTTTATATGTATACAAAATTTTTAATAAACGATATTACAATTAATAAAATATATTAATTAATAAATTAAGTCAAATTTAAACTAAAAAGCTATTATATACGAAGGTAATTATACTCTATAAAAATTATTTACTTGATCCATCATATTGAGATCTACTATTGTAGAGAGTGGACCATTAAAAACTTCCCAAATTAGACAGCCTAAACCCCATATATCAACTGACCTAAAATAAACAATTTCTTACATTTTAAATAAATTACTAAAATATGTGTATATATATATACATATATTACCAGTTTGTAATTGGCTTAGAATTTTCTTTTGTTTCAGGTGGTTGGTAAATTTGAAGGTTTGGAGGTAAAGAAACGAAAGATCTATCCATAGCTGTCATATACTCAACACTACCAAGTTTCCATTCTCCACTTTCTTCATTGACAAAAACTGACCACAAATTAACATTATTGTGTCTTAAATTTCCATCATTATTTAAAAAACTTAATGCTCTCTAAAAAATATAAAACAGTTGTTTTAATATAATTTTTGATGATTTTGACATTCTAAAGTATTATCATAATTATCATAAAGTATTATCATAATTCTTAAAAAATTCGTGATGAATAAATATTTTTATGTTAAAGTTTTTATTATATTAATTAAATTAAATTTGATTTTTGTATATTTTTAATTTATTTTTAAACTAAATATATTTAAAATTATTATTATTTTTTTTTAAATAAAAAAGAAATAATATTACAAATCATAGATAAATAATAAATAACTATGCTTTTATATATATTATTGTAATAAATAGTAAATTAAATAAATAATTAAAATAAAATTCAAGATATTAATTCATAATTATTTCTTAGAATAACTACAATATTATATACTTTATAATAAAATGAATATAAATTTTTTCATAATTAAAATTACTCAAACATCATTTTATTTAAATATTATTTTAACGTTACAGATTATATAAAATAATTTTTATAAGTTTTAATATATCATCTACTTTATATTTTCAAAACTTAATAAAAATACTTACAGTAATTTGAAATATACCCCATGATAAATATAATTCATGTTGTTTATTACTTTCCTTAATATTAAAAACTCTAGATAACCAATTCTGAAGTGGCTCTACTCTTTCTGTAGCCAAATAAATTGTTTTCTCTGTCTGTAATAAAAAAAAAAAAAAAAAAAAAATTTTAAATAAAAAGAATAAAATAAAATTTATAAATCAAATGCTATTTCCCACCTCTAAGCTGTCTAAATATGTAAGTATACTTGGATGTCGCAATGTTTTCAATCTCTTTACCGCAGCCCGTGCAATATCTAAATGTTTTAGTGTAGCATCTTTTACTTGGAAAACAAAAACAGATACAAAATCACCTGCTGTTGTTATAGATCCCTATATAATATTATTGTGTACATAAACGTTATTTTATATTTATATTTACAATATATTTGGAACTTTAACTTTTCATACTAAATTTTATTGATTCTAATCTTGATTTTTTATTAGTAAAATAAATTATTAATGTAATAATAATTATATAAAAAATATTAAATTAACAGCTAAAACCAGAATACTTAATACATTTTAAATAATTTAAAAAGTAATATAAATAGGTTAGAATTATATTTACTGTTTTCTTTTTAGCTTTATGCAGACTCCAAATACTGTTATTGTTAAGACCATGGATAAGTTCCCCAATTTCATAAGGAAAATCTTTTATAGGATCACGTGAGAAAAATGACCACATAATTGAATACTGATTTACTTCTCATTTACAAAATTTCAATATCGTTTAACAGTTAGATATACTATTATGGGTTATCACAAACTGCAACTCACATTTTAAAAACGAAATCTTGGTTCTTTACTATGACTTATTCTTTTACGTTAATCTACTAAAGTAACGGAAGCTGGCAGTGAATCAGCTGATCATTGTTGATTTTTATCAGTATATTTTCAAATTCCATAATACAAGAATAATAACAATTATTAATTTTTTATTAAAAAAATATATATTCATTATATATAACATACTGTCTTATTATTATTATATAATTTTGTATAATAATTTTATTATGAATTTTTATAATGAAATTTATATCAATAGTTATTTTTATATTCAATAAAATTGTGGATATTATTATTTTTTAATTATCTAATTATTTAATTTGATAAATATGATTAATTTTTCGTTTTGCTAAGTAAATTACCGTAAACCTACATAAATCGGTCGTAATGCTTTATTATTCAACGTACATTATTGGTTAGAATTTTAGAAAATGAATTAATATCTATTCATTAAAATTTTAAAGTTTGTGATGAAGTTATACACTACAGCTGTATTTATTTTAATAAATTTGATTAATATGTAATTGAATGTTTGAATATTTTATTATTTTTCTTAATAAACAGCAATCTATCAAAATGATGCAACAATATTTAAAGGAGTTAGAGCAAGTAATTGCTTGTTTTTATAAATTTTGATTTAATTTTTATTTGTAATAATTTTATTTTTATTGAAAATAAAATCTCCTTAATACTTCTAGGAATCCTTTGATCCTGAAGAATTTGTTGAAAAACTAGCATGGCGAACAGTTAATGATCTAACTAAAGATAAAATAACAAGTGTTTTGGAACCTGTTTTAGTCCATGAAACTTTTTTACAAGCAATCAAAGATCTACAAGTATTACAGGAACGTCAGCAGAAGAAATGTGATAAGCTAGAGGCAATACACAATGAAGAAAAGGCCAAGCATATATTAGAAACTTTAGACTTACAAAATGGCAATACAAAAGCAATAGATTTATTTCATGAACTAGATGAAAGAATTAATTTTGTTGCTACAAAAGTTCTTCACTTAGGAGATCAACTAGAAAGTGTGAACACACCAAGAGCTAGAGCAGTAGAAGCACAAAAACTTATGAGACATTTTTCAGAATTTTTAACACCTGATCCATTAAAGCATTCTATTTTTATGGATAAATCGTCAGTACGTTGTGTAATAAAGTTCTAGAAATTGTTATTTAGTATATATAAAACAAAAATTCTTCATATTATTGCTTTATAAATTTGATTAAATTATACAATTTATTTTTATTTTAATTTTAATAATTTATATCTATATAATATAAAATAATTGAATAACATTATTATATAAAAACTTAAGATATTTGTCATAAAATATTTTTCTTAGTAATATATGTAAAATATATTTACTTGAAAATTAATGCGAATATAAATACTTTATATTTTAGTTAGATGAATCAGCAGATGTAATTCAAAAGCTTCATGTAATTGCTCAAGAGTTACCATCAGAAAAATTTGATAATGCAAAAAAAAAAATATCAATAAAATATAATGAAATTGAAAAAAATCTGATTGAAGAATTTGTTAGAGCACATAATACAGAAGATGTAAATCGTATGAAAAAACTAGCTTTTGTATTATCTCATTTTAAAAGTTATTCAGAATGTATAAATGCTTTTATTGAACAAAGTCAAATTAATTCATTTGGAAGCAAAGATGTTTTTCAAGAAGTTTTACCAATGTGTGCAAAGAATTACACTCTTATTCAACAAATTTTTTCTAATCCAGAACAAGTTATGGCAAAGTTTGTTTTGAATATTTATCATTTAAGATTACAAAAATATATTATTGCAAAATTAGTTGATCGAACTGACTCTGAAAAATATTTGAAAAATTTGTATGATCTTTATTTGAAAACTGTTAAGCTTTCTAATGATTTAAAACAATTTGATATGGGTACAGATGAATCATACTTATATAAATTGACAAGAAATATTTTTCAAAAACAATTGGATTCATACATAACGTAAGTTTATTCAAATGTATAAGAATTATTTATTAAAATTTAAATATAATCGAAGTTCAATATTTTATTTATTTCAAATTTAATGAATTAAGAATTTCATTTTATAATTATATTATTAAATTATTTATTGAATTTCTATAACCAGTAGAATTACAATACTACGATTTATATTTTTTTATTTTAATAATTTTAATATTATAAATTTAGAAATTTAAAATCTGAGATCAATTAAATTTATTGTAATAAAATTTTTAATCAATTATTAAAAAATAATAATCAAGAATGATTTTTTCTTAAATTTATTAGTTATAAAATAGTCAATATTTTAAATACTTATAACTTTGAAAAATAATTATAATCCTACTTTTGGACATTTCAGTATTGAAATTAAAGCATTAAAAGAAAAATTTGCAACTCTACTTATTCAATATTATGAATCAAAAAATCATCAGAAAAAACAACTACAAAGTGGTGGATTTCAAGAGCTAAAGCGCGATTTACAAGCCGTGTTAAGTACACGCACAAATATTAACATTGCCCAAATTGAAGATTATGGCGGTGAAACTTTTCTTTCTGAAGAATTAGCCATAGCTCTTCTTCAGCGGAGTAAGTCCGCTTTGCAAAGATCATCATTATTGTCACAACCTTCAGAACTACCTATTAATATTATACAAATTTTGGAAACTACTATACAATATCTTATTAATGAACATGTAGATTATGCTTTGGAATTGGGATTGCAGTGTGTTCCAATTCCAGAAAGCAGAACACACCCAGAAATACATTTCTTTACAGTGGTTCGTCAGTGCAACGTTATTATTCGTCTATTAGAAGAACAATTTAGTGGAGACTTACTTCCTCTTATTTTGTAAGTAAAAACTAATAACTGTGTAAAAATTATATTTTTGTCTAATATTT
Organism: Ceratosolen fusciceps; assembly: GCA_018883505.1. NCBI lineage: Eukaryota > Metazoa > Arthropoda > Insecta > Hymenoptera > Agaonidae > Ceratosolen > Ceratosolen fusciceps. Next base: position 775,667 of record RCIC01000043.1, read on the forward strand.
AAAAAAAAAAAACCATTTTGTATTCAGTTATATAATTTAATAAATCTTAATATCGGGAAAATAATAATATTTCAGAGCGAACTGCATCATTTTACATAGATTTTTACCTTACAATATCTTTTATATAAATAACTTGTTATCTGTGTAGATCTACATCAAAGCATGCAGATTGTATGTCAAAAAAGAAATTTGCTCTTGAACATATTGAATCAAAAATAGATACCGGATTAGATCGTAGTATTAATGCTATCATTGGTTGGGTGAAGATCTATTTGCAAACAGAGCAAAGAAAAACTGATTTCAGGCCAGAAACTGAAATGGTTGATACACTTAATACCCCTTCGTGTTTGACTGTATGCCAATACGTTTCTGGGATGATAAAACATATAAGAAATCAATTTGACGGTAAAAGTTTAGAAAATGTGTTGACAGAATTAGGTATACGTTTCCATCGTATCATCTATGAACATTTACAGCAGTTTCAATTTAATTCGGCTGGCGCTATGTGTGCTATTTGCGACATGAACGAATACAGAAAATGCGTTAAAGAATTGGAGATTCCATTAGTAATAACACTCTTTGATACACTTCATGCTCTCTGTAATTTGTTACTAGTCAAGCCAGAGAATCTAAAGCAAGTTTGTTCTGGTGATCAACTTGTAAGTTATTATTTTTTATTATGTTTATGACTTATATAAAAACAATTGCTTCTAATATTCTTTTTTCTAAGTATAGTTAAAATGTTTACCATTTTATAAAAGCAGTATCAAAATAGAATCTACTTTTGTATATTTAAATCTAATTAATAAACGTTTGATTCAAATGTTATTTATTCAATAATCTTAAAAATTTTAAGTAAAAGTTTAATGTATTTTACCTAATTATTGTTTTGTTATTCATAAAGGAACTGATATTGACTGTTTACTTATTTAATTTTTATTTAAATTAAGAGATTTATATTAACAATGTTAATATTTTGCTTTCATTTTCATAGGCAATACTAGATCGTTCAATTCTTACAACTTTTATACAATTAAGAACAGACTACAAAACGCAGAAGCTTGCAAATTCATTAAAAGGACTTACTACATAAAAATGAAAACAATTTAATTTTTTCTTTGTAAGAACATGAAGATAAAATAATAAAAATTACAATATTTATATCAAAGATAGTAATTTTATTACTATTATAAGTTCATGAAGTTGGTATAAATTATAAGATACACTTTATCATTATTATTTCATTGATACAGATAAAATCCAATTACTGTAGTAAAAACAATTTTTTTCGTATACCTTTTACTTTTGACAACAAAGACAAAATGTATTATTAAACTATTATAATACTTGGCAATAATATATAAATTTTAACTCAAATTATAAAACTGCAATACTTATTTATTCTTTATTTAATTAGCATAAATATTTGTTTTATGAAATACATTTTTATTAACATCACTCAATATCTATTTTTTTGTCATAAATATTGTAGCATGAATTAAAATTCTTATTTAAAAATACTATTTTGTCATATATTTTAGAAAATATAATAGAAATTTTCTTTATATAAATTTTTTGTTAATTTTATAATGAAGTAAACTGAGATACAAAATAATATATAATCAAAATGATTATTTTAATTATAGCCAATGGTATAATAATTATTTTTGAGAATCGATTTAATAAATTTAAATAAATTTTTTTGTTTGATTTAATTAATAAATGAATGCTGAAAAATCATTAGCTTACACCTATTATGATATCAGAAGTATTTTGTAAATGCATGTAAAGATTTCTTATACATTTTATTAATTTAAAACTGCAGTACGAATTGCAACGACGCCGACTATACTAAGAGAAATTGCTGACACAAACAATAGTCTTTAGCACTTGGTTTTTTTTTGTATTGTTCATTATTCAGTCCATCAGTATTTTTATTCTTAATTACATCAACCATCTTCAATTAATTACATACAGTTAGAAAATTGTACGAACAGTTTATCATTAATTTTATTTTGTCTCTTTCAAAAAGTACTACACAACGCAACATCCATTGAAATTGTGGCATGGTTATCAACGCATGCGATAGTGGTTAGATTCATGTATTTGGCATAATTCGCCTTTAAATTCAATTTCAATCGTAAAATCAAGATCACGGTAGTTTCGTGCATTTGGTTCCATTGCAAAATTACCATAAATCTCTTCCCCCTTTTTCACTGTCATATACTCATCAAAATAAAAGACAGTTTGCTTCCAATGTGTATATTGAGATTCAGGAGCAGTGCTAAAGCCCATACGCTTATGACACTTAGTAAATTCAATATTAAAGAAGGTGACAAGAGCTTGAACATAATCATTTCTACGAACTTGAAGGGCAAATGGTGAAGAGAAGTTAAGATCAGCTTTCGTCACTGTGTATAGATCAACTTCCTTGATCATGCATGAATTTGTTACAACCTAATCATAAATTAATTATAAATACAAAATTTATTACTTTATTTTAAATAAAAAACTATTTTTCTAATAAATCATTCTATTAAACAATAAAATTAAATTGTTTATTATTTTTATTATTCTTACTTATATTCATTATTTCCATAATTTTAAATATTTCTATATTTTTATTCTTATATATGTGCAAAACAGTTGTAACTTAAAAATTGTTGGTAATTATGTTAATTAAATATATAAATTTAATGAAAAACTTGTAATTTAATATTTATAAAAAAATTAAATAATCTAACTTTGTTAACCTGCTTAGGATCCACAACGTCAACTAGTGGTTCACTAATAGCAACTTTGCGTATGCTACTCATGTCAAAACCATAGACATCATCCCACCAATTGATTTTTTCATCTTTATATTGTCTGTCTTCAATTCCACAAATATATAAAGTTGCTTTATCAGGAAATAACATACCATCTGCTCGAAGCCATTTATCTCTTGCAAATAACACAGTATCTAGCATAGATTCATAAAATAAACAATAGCCCATCCATTCTGAAATGATAATATCCACTTTTTCAATACCATCAGGTAAAGTAACTTCTTCTACTTTTCCCTTTAATATTGTAACAATATCTGATAACTGATTAGCTTCAACTATTTTTTTTGCATATTCTACAATATTAGAGCATTCTATACCAATAACTCTAGCTGCACCAGCTTTTGCAGCAAACATTGATAAAATTCCTGTACCACAACCAATATCCAATACAATTTTTCCTTTAAAAAGATGTTTATTATGATACATTGAATTACGGTATGTAACAGTTCGCACCTCATCTTTCAGCATTTCTTCATGAATACCATAATGTGCATACGAATCAAAATAATAATCTCTTGAAGTCATATCATCAACTGATATTGAATCTTTACAGTTTATTGAAAGTGTTTCTTTATTTGTTACAACTGAATTGGTAGGTTCTACTACATCCATACTCTCCATTTTTGATGTCTGTAACAAAATTGAATATCAAAAAAATTTGCAAAATCTTAAGTGCAAAAGTAAAATATTTATATATACATATATATATAAATATATAAGAAAAGTAATATAAAATTTCAACATAATCAATTATTTATTTGATTCAAAAATAATATTTAACATGTTATATTTAATAATCAGTCTTATGATTTATATTTGTGCATGAAATAAAATTAAACCAAATATCTAATTCCTTAAAATATTATTCATACATGTATTTAATAATGTTATACTAATATTTTCATACAAAACAAAAATGAAAATATAAGTTCAATAAAGTTTGAGAAACTTTTTAGTTTAACTCAAACTAGTTTAGAACTATTTGATTTAAACTATAATTACTACATGTAATTTAAAAATCTATTATTATATCAAAATATAAAGGACATCATTCAAAATCTGTATGTTATAATTGAATACAACATAATAAACAATAAAAAGACCATTATATACATGAAAAATAAATAAAGAGATTCTTTTTATTAGATTTTTAAATATTATAAAAGATTTTCAAATACAATTATATATTTAAAATTGTGCTGCATAAATATAATGTATTCATGTAGTATGTGTTATCAATTCTTGTTTTAATTATTAGAAACGGTTTATTCTCAATTTGAATTTCAAACATAATCCTTACTTATTACAAACTTTTATATATATTTTAAGAATATATTGTTTATTGAGTAATTTATGAATTATATTAGTTATTTGACAAATAAAAAATCTTTAAAATTAAAAATTTGTTTTATTTTATATATATAAAATATTTATATCTATTTTATATTATTAAAGTATATTATAATTTATACAAAATTTTGTACAGAGTTATGGATAACTAAAAACAAGAAAAATATTATATCTTTTATTGAAAATAATACAATTACTAAAATTGCTTAAAATAATATATTATTTTATATTTTCATATTTCAAATAAATTTCAAAATTTACAAAATTTTATTAAATAATTGAATTAATATATAACTATTTCTTAAGATTATCATATTTGTATGCAATATTAGTATTTAATCAAATATTGATACTTTCTAATAGTTATTTGAACAAGCAGTTTTAAATAATTAAATTTTTTGAAGGTTATTAATAGTTAAATATTGTATTTAATTATAAATATTTTTAATATATTAGAAATTAAATATTGAATTATAAATAAATTTAAAAATTAATTCCTGAACAAATAATGAAATGACAATTTTTATATTTTAGAAATATATTTTTGTAGAAATTATGAAACATCTGATTAATAGCTTAATATACTATTAATAAAAAAACAAACTTAATAGACGATGTAAATAAATACTTTACAATATTATTCATATGTTCCGTCAATGGTATTACTGCAATAATGTAAAATAATTTATAAAATAAAAATATGAAAGCAATTTCAGAAGTTTTTATCACTAAATATTAAAATAATACCAAAATAATCAAAGTAAAAACAAGTGACCGAAAATCTAGGTTTCAATGACCAACGAATGCTTATTTAGCACACCACGTGCCCGCCAAAAAGACCGCGTCTCTCGTCCTATAATAAACCTATGAAAGTAAATATATGCTGCGCGCGATTTTATAAGCATAAGTCATATGCTGAATCAATCGTTCACATTGAAACTTGTAAAGAATAAAATAATGTATATTTTTAAATTATATTTTCATTCTATATAAAATAAATATAAAATTGTTATATTAATATACATTTTAAGTAATCGTTAGCATATTTCGAAATAAAGTTATGTGATAATACTATGAAATTATTTTCTTTGATATGACAAGAAAGAAAAAGAGAGAAACGACAAACACAGAATATGCAGTGTTAATAATTCATTCAAAAAGATAAATAATCAATCAATTAAATAATTTTACGAAGTCAATAAATCGATCTTTTAAATAATCGAACGTAAGATTACAATAATAACTATAATAAAAGTAATTGCGAACAACTTACTGTATTTTCTGCCATAAAAGCAAGAACCTCGTTGCTCTCAGCCGGCACTTGCTCCGTAGTCGCCATTTTGAAAATTTGTTCCTTCCGCGCTGTATCGATACCGCGCATATTTTATACGCCCTCTCAGACTTTCGATGAGTACTAGTACTAAGGAACACTGATCATTCTATAAAGCAACAAATGCATTTAAGTTTTATTTGCGCGCGCATGTGAAATGTTGTGTATTTATCAGATTCCTATTAGATTATTTTACTTTACGAATAATTGGAGTATAAAAGTTATTTTAAATAAAAGGTTCAAAAATTATTTTTGTTTGTATATAAAGATACTTTTATTACAATTCTATAATTAAATAAAAATATTGTAAATGAAGAACAAAAATAACAATATATAACAATATTTAAAAGAATATTCAAATGTATTTATCAATATTATTTTACGATTTTTATTTGAAAATTTTAAGGTGATTATCTGAATTGTAAAAATAGATATAAAATTAAAGGTAATAACTCATTTAGATACATTTTTGTAAAATGGAAAAAAATATATATTAATCTATTACTTACGTCACATCCAATTTTGCATTCTAATTATACAATTATTCTAAGGTTATATATTAACAGTATTATATGCAGTTATATATAATTATACAATATATTATAAATACAAAAATATATAACAAAAAGAAAATGGCTTTATAAATAAAGTATTAGCATTAATGAAAAGTTCATTCTAAAACAGTTAATGCAGGTTTTATAGATTTAAATTCACAGGATTAAATTAATATTTATTAATTCTTTATCCTAGCATAATATAAGATTAAATTAAATTTATTTAATTAAAATGAAAACAAAACTTTTTTTTTGTATTAAATAATATTTAAAATTATACAGAAAAAAACTGAATTTATTTTAAAACAAATAAATTAATTGTTCTATTTTGTATACTAATAAATTTAATAACAAATAACTTTAATTTATATATTTTTTTCTAGTATACATTATTTTAAACAAATATTACTTTTGAACTAAATAAATAAAATAAAAATTTAAACTAATTTTTTGGCATTGTTAAGTTTGATGCTAATACCTCAAAATTTCAGCGATATTCATTAATTTTGTGAATGTTTTCGATCAAAGAATCAAGTCATATACATACACATTTATAAAACAAAATATTATATTTCATTTTTAATAATTTTTTTTGCAAGACTTTATATTACTAATTTGTAAAGTAAACAAATTAATGTAATAATAATAAAAATATTGTATAATACATTGTCAATTGTTTTTCTAATAACAAATTCTGCAATCTTTTTTTTTACATTTTATAATTTCAAAATATATCTAATCTTAATTCAAATAAATTACAGAAATAAAATTTACATATTTTTTGTAAAATATATAAACTATAATTTCAATACAAAACTTTTATTTAATCGCTTCGTAAATATTTTAAAAATAAGTTTCATTTTTTTTATAAATAGTTATTAACTATTAAGATAACATTAAAATTTAAATTAATCTTGTATTCATGAGGGAATACTTTTGCATTATAGAAAATTGATGTATATGAGATATTTTAATAATGCATTTAAATAATGTAAATTTGAATAGAAATTATAAAAAATATTGGTATTCTGATAAAAAAAAAAGGTAATTATAATTCCCAACATTTAATATTTTTTATTCTCAATTAATGCCTAAAGCATTCTGTGGCAATTCTAAATGGTAAGTACCAGAGATTATATTATTTATTTTGACATATTAAATCAGTTTTAAGAAAATTTTTAATAATGTAGAATATGAATAATAAATTTATAACGTAGTCTATTACAAATTAATTATTCTTTAAGTTAAATTTGCTTAAATTTATTCTCTAACGTTATTATTAAAGTTACAGAACTATAAAATTAAAATGATTTTTATATTATCATTTTTTAAGACATTAGTTAAGAATTCATTTAACAATTTAAATCTGATGTATTTTTTAAAATAATACTATACTTAAGTGTAATATTAAAATCTATTATTATACATAGTATAAAATTTATCAATTTACAATAAAGGTATTTTAATTAATATTTTAACTTAAAATTAAAACCTTTCAAATACTAAATGTGTAATTTATATATTTAAATTTGATATATTATGTATATGCAACAAATTTTACATTAAATAAATTAATTTACTCAATTAAAAAAAACATGAAAATTAACTAAATTGCTCTTTTTAATTTGTCATAGAAAACTATTACAGCAATTACTAAATTTAATAACGCATTTCAATCTATTAATTTATGTAATTACTTAAATGTATTTTTTCTAAAAAAAATATATAATATATTTTATAATATTGAATGAACATATATATTTTAATTATTAATATGTTATTTATTTTAATATTCATAAAATAAAATATTTATTATTTACTTTGAACTTAAATTTTTATCTATTCATATATTATTCTTCTGTACATATTACACTAATATGTGATTAGGTATTTACATAAATAATTTTTTGAATATACGTAATTTAAGTAACATGGATCTCATTTATCAATTAATTTGTATGAAAAAAAAAATTTATTAAGAAATTATGAAATTAATATAAAATTAAGATGAATTTATAACATTTTAGCTATACTTAGAAAACCAATATATTCTTCTCAACATATTAGTTCCTATTATCAGCTAAATATACATTAATATACTATGCTATATATACATACTATATACATTATATAAAATAAAAATTTTTCATTTCGTTTCAAAATATTGATTATTATTTATTATTTGGTAATCTTTTTTATCAGCTACTATATAAAATTCTATTAATTCGAATGATGTATTATTATATATATTTATCTTTATTAATCAACTTACATAACTTGATTAAATTTAGTTGACTTTATAACTTTAAATTTGGTTTAATTTTCTTTTTATAAACTTTGATTTTATCAAAATTTTTTTAAACATTTAATTATATTGACTTACATATCATTTATTTATATTTAATATAAATTATGCAAATATGTTAGTTTTGACAAAACAATAAATTGTAATTTTTAATAATTATATAAATATATCTTGCTTAATACATTAATATACAAATAAAATATTTAAAATATATGGAATTTTATCAAAAATTTTGTACTTAATTTTGATATGGTACAATTAGAACTTAAATTATATTTTTATATATTTTTAATTTATTTACCTAATTTTACTTTATTATTCTAATATATCTTATATTATTTTAATTATTAATTAAATAATAATTAAAATAATAAATTACATTTACTAAAAAGCAGAGCACATATTCTCATACTGATTTCTTATTCTAGATCACAAATAGATATATTATGAACATTTTTTGAATAACATAATATTTTTTACCTTAATGTATTTTAAAAATCATTATGAATACCAAATCTATTATGAAAATGTTTGTACACATGATTTGTGTATATTATAATGTACTAGACAGCACTAGCCAGTAGAACTCTAATGGCAACAAACATTTTTTTAATGGTTTTAGCAGGATATGTATATACTGTTAAATATGCATACATTGATCACGATTGTTGGAAGTCTTCATTCAGATTTGAATAAAAAAAACTTAATAATTTGAACAAAATCATTAACAATGAGATAAATTTAATTAGATATAATTTCATCAATAAGTAATTACTAAACATGTACACAAAGAAAGACAAGAACTAAAATTTTACTTTTTTATTTGAAAACAATAGGTGGCAAGATCTACTTTTGTATATGTCATAGATCCGATATTAAAAGCAAGAAAATGCAAACAGCAAAAAGACGATAAAGAGTAAAACTGGAAGAAATAAGTGAAATAAGTCAACGGAATAACGATCACACAATGAAAGACCTAAAGGAACGAGGATTCGATATAATATCGTTTGAGAAAATTATTTTGATCTTTTAGAAAGATAAAAAATGAAAGCATATACTGTAAGAGCATCAACACTCTGAAACCTGTATATGCGCGCGCAAGTACATATATAGTGAGTGATGCCAAAGCAACATAAAATAAAAATAATAGATGAATAAAACGATAAATCGAAAGAACAAATATAAAGTGGTTCTAAAAGTAATAAAACGTGCAATAGCAAGCTGTTACACTATAATAAATATATATATATATATATATATATATATATAATAGCGGGAGCTCATAAAGGGGGCAAGAATGAATGAATGTGTATATATATATGATTGAAAATGTGAAGAGGTATGTGATATGCTTTGCTGTTACTTTACGAAGAGAGAGGAATATAGAAATTTAAAAAAAGAAAGAAAAACATACGGCACGGACGTACAAGAACGGAAGCACCCGGATTACAAACTCATACAAATGCACGTATGCATACATGCATTAGAAGTATAGTATCTTAATATATTTCATCAAAAGATGTTTCGTTAAAAAGTATATAAATATTTATATACATAAACAATACATAGATTTGCGTTTATATTCAAGTAACAGGAATAAAAGAGAAACGAAAAAAAAAGTGAAGAAAACTGTAAAAAGACGTAAGCAATTTTTCAAGATTATCTCGTATTTACTTTTTCTATAAAGTGCAGCACATCTATGTACATTTTATATAAGCTTAAATATTCATGCTTTTTTTATTCAACTCAGGCCAACCGAAAAAAAGAAAAGTTAAAAAAGAAGAATTAGAATATTATCGGTAACCATGGTTGATTTGTATGCACATGCCTATGCTCGTTCATATATACATATGAATTATATGCATTCGTACATATAAGAGAATGATGATGCTCCTGTTCTCTTCTCTATGAAGGTCATACAAATGTTGTTGCTATAACAATTTCATATACCTATTTCATAGGTTTTATCTTCATTTTATTACCGCGAATGCTTAGTTAAATTAAGATTTAATAAAGTGAAAAACGTGAAATTAGAACAATTAAAAAGGAAACAAATATATGTTACCAAGAAATGTTTCGCTTACAATGATTCAAATCATCAATATCATAATTTCACCAAAACGTAAATAGAAAGAATAATAAAATTCAAATTAAAATAGATCTGTATACGATACATGCTTAAAAAAAATGATAAGACTTTACGAAAAGAAGCAAGAGCTATATCTGGGTATAGTAATTCACTTTTTAAATGTTTTGTATCGATAGTACAATCGGAAATTGTAATAATGCTCTAATATATTTTACAAATTTAAATACAAGAGCACATGTCAGTGGTTATTGTAACAAATGGACCTGACTACTATAGTTCCTTATTGTATTACAGGATAATTTGTGGGATAATATTAGTTGTAAAATTGACACTTGTAGACTATCAACTGAAACTTGGGTATGGATGATTAAGGTATTTTTATTTTTATTATTTATCATTGTATTCCTTAATTTATTTTCAAGTGACTTTGAAAAAGTAATTCATTTAATTGGGATAATAAAATATGAAAAGAAATTATTTTATTTAATAACATTTTAAATTAAAATAATTTATTAAATAAATATTTTAAAAAGGTTAAAAAAAAATTTAATTTATTTCTTTTACAAGATTCTTTATAAATAAAAAAAGAATCTTTTTAATGTGAGCTAAAAGATTTTAAAAAATGTTAAACAAATTTATATCGTACATATTTTGTTATAAAATTTTTTTTATATTTAATAACAGTATCTATTAAAATGAAAAACATATTCTGAATTCAATTTTTTATTTTAAATTTATCCTTATTTATTCTTTAATAAGAACTTGATTTAAAAGAAGTTCTTTGCTATAAGATTATTGAACATTTGATTTAGAATAGATTGAACTCTTGTGAAATGGAACTATATAAAACTTAATATGAAATAGAAAATTTTGTAATACAGATTATTCAGTACATTTCATTAAAAAAATGTAATAGATTAAAACTATACACATTAATACTAAATTTAATAGTATTTATTTTTATATAAAAATAAATAAAATAAAATACAAAAAATAAAAAATAATATAAAATAATTTAGATATGTTTAACCATTATTAAATATATATGAAATACTTGGTGTTATATTTTACAAAATCCGTGTTAAAAATGGTTTAATTGTTTAAATTTAATTAAATCTGATGAAAAATATAAATTATTGAATATTACATTTTAAATTTAAATGTAATTTAAATGTTGTTATTAAATACATAATAGAAAACAATATTGAAAATAATTAAAATATTAAATATTTTTAATTTTTACTATTGTGATTAATATTCTACAACGATTATTTTAATAAAAATGAAGATAAAATAAAGCTGGAATGTACTATATTTAAAGATATATCACAATTAATTGAGAAATTTGAAATTTAAACACAATTAAAAATTTGTATATTAATTTAACGTTAAACATTCATCTTTAATACTTATATTATGATCGCTTTTTGTATATATTTTTTAATATGTTACTGAATAAATGTTTACGTTTTGTACATATAACAGAGTACATCTTTATACGCTTTGTTTTAATTGAAATTAAAAATGTATTAATTCAGATTAATAAAAGCAATGTAGATTAAAATGCAGAAAATGGACCGAAATAAATTAATAGCATGCGAAAAAAGTCATCGGAATGTTATTCGAACGCGTGTCACGTAAAGACCGTGACAGAGATGTGCTCCCGTGAGCCGGCGTCAAGTGTGCTTCATGCAAGCTTGAATAAGACCAATGGTAAAAACCTTACTAGCCCTCAACTTGAAGAACCGCATGGACCTCAACCATGTTCTAATAGCATCGTCGGATGTGCCACTGGCAGCGATAGTCGATTACTTGGTTTCGAGGCAGACTCATTCGGACAGTCAAGTAATGGTAATATTCTTCCTACGCCCGGAGGTAGACTCAAATTTTTTAAGGATGGGAAGTTTATTTTGGAGTTGTCACATCGTAGAGATGGCGAAAGAACTACTTGGTTTCCCGTGCCAAAAAAGACTTTCTGGCCTCCCACCAATATCACATCCAGCAAACAAGAAAGCTCGGCTTCGCTTAGTTGTGAGTTTTTCTTAAATATAACTATTGTTTTTTATTCCTTAAATTTATTATTTTAATGTAGAATTTTTATCTACGGAGGTAATGCGATATTTATGTTGTAAACGTTTTAATGTAGCTTTTGTTAATATATTATGTATATAATAATAATTAATTGTTTATGAAAAATTAACAATTAAAAAACGTTAAAACTATCACAATTAAGGTGATTATTTATTACAATATTAAGTAAATTTATAATACTAAATACAATTTAATATATTGAAAGTGCATCTAAAAAAATTATTTGTTCAATTTATTAAAAGAACTTTGAATGGTAGTTTCAGATGATAATTCATCTATTCAATCGAGTCCGTGGCAACGCGATCATTGTTGGAAGCAAAGTAATCCAAGGCGTAATATCTCGACTGAATTTAATTTTTATTACCGACGAAATCCTAAATTACGATTGTATATTAACTCTAGACTGATTGCTCGTAAAAGACGGCAACCACATGATTCTAGTTCCTCGTTAATGCATCTGCAAGAATCTGTGACGAATTATCAAAAGTTTCAACAACAATTAATACCAACGGCGCAAAAACTTAATGGTGTCAGAATATCTTCAAATAAAAGTCTAAATATTATAATTGACAAATTAGCACGACTTCTAGATCCAAATGTTGTCTCACCACGTAAACGCATACTGCGCGAGCTTGAAAGAGTCAGTCTTGAAGATCAAACGTTCAAGAGAAGAGCTACGCCACCACAGTCTGTAAGTTATCATATATTACGATTGTCATTTTAATTATTTTTTTTTTTAACATCTGTTCATAAAAAATATGAAAATTTTATTATATTATTATTTTAATTTATTATTTTAATTTTTTATTTTAATTATTTTAATAATTTGAATTATACTAGTAAACAAATACTGATTATTATAAAAATGCTTGAATTTTCTGCACTCTCTGTTAATTTCTTATTTATTTAAAAAAATTTCAAATATAAGTTTTTGATAAAATTTATTGACTATTTATCTTAGCAATCAATTACGTTAAATAATATTATAAAATAATTTTACGTTGTTTTTTCATGCAAGATAAGTATTTTGAATTATTTTATTTTATTTGTGTAAAACAGCTTACTCTCAAATAAATAATTTGTAACAATGTTTTTAGTAAAAATAGTATTTTATTGTAAATACTGTGTTTAAAATGTAATTACAATTACAATATTATTAAATAGATAATTTAAATTTGTTGACGTATTGTTTTTTGTTATATGAATTAATTAATTAATTTCCAACAGCTCAATCTAGTTTATAAGGTATCAATAATATATAAGTGATGAAACTTTAATTTTTTTTATGAAACAATTAAGTTTGGTATTTTCATATCAATAATTCACAATAAACTAATGAGAATTAAGCTATATTCAAGCCAAAGATAAATACCACTTTATTTAACTTTCATATAATGATTATATTGTAGTCAGATTTTTCTATTATACCTTTTTGAAAATATAAAAGATTATAATTAAAAAATTATACGTAATTAATTACTTTAATTTTAATAATATGTAGTGTAATAAATTATTTTTTATAATGAAAATCAGTTTATAAAATATATTTATATAATCAATAAATTATATAAAATTTTAAATGAATATTTAAATTTAATGCTGGAATATAATATTACTAATTCATATATTTTTTATGAACCAATCTTTTATAATTATAATTCAATTTTGATGATATATGAATAAAAAATATATTAATATTGAATATCGGAAAGTATTTTTATTTATATTGTAAAATTAAATAGGATTTTTTAATATTTTATTTGGTACCGATAGCAATAACTTAGCAATATAGGAAAATATTTTCAAATTATTTCATTTTTAAAAGAAATCTTTTCTTATTAAATTATATGAAATGAAAACTGTCAAAATAGTTATCAGCATATTTTAAAAAATGGTTAAATATATAAAAAATCTTTTTATTTTATTTTATATAAATAAAAATAGTCAAGAAACAATAATATTATAAGTAATTTAATATGCTGTTAAAGTAATAAATAAATACAACAAATTTTATATAAATAAATAAATGTAAATTTCTAAAAAAATTTTAAATGTTAATAGTTTACTTAATATTTTTATTAAGACAAATGAAATGGCAGCTCCAGCATCAAAACAGATTTCATCATATAGCATAACAAGTATTCTAGGCGAAGACAAACCGAATATTATAAATGAATCAGGTTTCTTACGCAATCTTCTAAAACCCCAAGATTGCCAGTCTCATCGTCATCACGCCTCACAACTCCAATATCAACAACAACCTGTACATTCACGCTCTAATCGCTTAGAACCAGCTCTTACAACAGCATATCTAAGTTCGAACGCAGTTCCGTTATTACATCAACCATTATATGGATTGCCAATGTTACCACCTGCTGCCTACCGAGCATCTCCTTTTTGTTGGATGCATTATTCTCAACCAGTACATTATCCTCCACCAATGCCACTATATGTAACCGCACCCCAGCCACTTAATCATACATCTCCGCCAGCGCATCGCTATAAGGACTACAGAGAACAGATTCTTACACCTCCATCAGGTAATTTTACCTCACAATATATTTTATCAAAATTCATTCAATAATTGACAAATACAAAGTATTTCGAATAATTAAAAATTTTATTTTATAAAATAACTTTTATTTTACGATATGTTAATTAATTATTGTAATTTATTTATTTATATGTATAAAACTATAAAAGTTCAATATAGCTTTAATGTTTTTTATAATTGTTTAAAAATTTGAACAATATTATTTGTAATTACATATATAAGAAATATTTAGATCTTTTTATATCTTATATAATAATGTATTTTAAAACAATTTTTATAATCACTTATTAAAATTTTATATAAAATCAAATTTTTAATTTTGCAACAATATTAGTTGAGCAATTTACTTTTTATAAGTACAATAATCCTTCTCGACTACATTACCAATTTTTAATTTTTATATAAACTCACATTTGAAAAAATAAATAAAATATTAAATGTACTTGATCAATATAATTTCTATTATTTACTTGAATCGTATAATTTTATATAAATTTTATATATTGTAAGATATATATAAAAAAAAAAATTTAAATATAATTTAGATTCATAATTAAACTTGTAGTAAATAAAATTGATTCAAATTTTTAAATCCAAAAATTCATAAATTAAGAAAATTATAATGCAGTTTTTTTAATAATAAAGAAGTTAGTTTTATGACTAAAACATAAAATTTATGAAACTTTATACTTTTTAGATAAGTTTATATTTAAATGATACGTATAGTCATTTTTTTCATCTTTTTCAAAGAAAAAAGATGATTAAAAAAATTATTACAAATGATTGACTGAAATAATGAAAATTAAAAAATTTAATATAATTTACGTTTTTATAAAAAGGTAATTACGATTATTATGAATATAATTTAATTGTATATATATTTTGTAAAGGAAAAATTATAATTTTATAATTATTTAAATTTATTATTTTTGATTTATTAAAATTTCTTATTAAGTAAATTAAATTCTAAGTCTTAATGGAATTTTTTGAATAAAATTAAAAAATGTTATAATTTTAATTATATTTAATAATATTAAAAATTATAGCTTTACTAGAAATAATGTATCAAAGAGAATTCAAAAGAACTAATTTTTTATATCAAATGAGTGCTTTTTATTTTTCAGATATGCCTCTAAATTTGTCAAAACACACGAGTTGAATCTCAGGTTCGCAAAAGTTGGTGCCTTATCTTTGGATAAATTTAACAAAATAAAACTATGTTAGAATAGCCCATATGTGCAAACACTGCCTGTGCAACGACAATGCGATATATATACATTTAGTTTTTTTTTTTATACTTAAATCCAAATAGAAAATGCGTTTAGCATAGGTAAAAGTTTCAAATGAAAGAAGTTATTCTGATTTTAGCTGGAGTTGAGATTCTCGCACTGTCTACCAATAATTAGTTTACGTCAATATGTTGGTGTATTCAATATACTGTTTCCTTAAGTACAGGATATATTCATGATATGTGAAAGCAAAGTAAAATTTGCTAGTAATTATGCAATAATGGTATAATAAAGCTATTTTTTATTTAAATAAGGTATTCAATTTATTCAAAAGAACTATATTCAATTGTATAAGAAATAATATTTTTATTTGAATCTGATTTAAAGACTAATTGTTTTATATAAAATTATATAAATTATATATTACGTATTCCCATTCATGTAAAACAAATCATTACTGCAAATAATTCTGATAGAGTAAATAATTAACACAAAAAATAACTTAATAATCATTTGGCAACTTTTATTTTAAATAATATTTTATTTGTATTTAAAATAATTTATATTTATTAAATACAAATATTTTTAAATATTGTTCAAGAATAGTAATATAATTTAAATACATTTATTCATTGATTAATAAAAATGTTTATTATATTTATTGTAAAAAGTAATTATTTTTAATTAAAACATACTTCTACCAATTGTTTAAATGTAGAGTAATGTTATTTGAAGTAGATCTATTAGCAAATGCATTAAAAAAATAAATAAATGAGAAATTATTTAATTTTTAATTTTAAATAATTTAATAAATTTGTTTAATATGTACGTAGAAAACAAATATTTTTTATACAAAATTATATAATAAATTAAACATCATAATTGAAAATAATCATCTCTTGTATAAGAATATATTATAATTTATCTATAATAATATTTATTATGTTTAGTGAATTTTTTATTATAAAAACATGCTCGAGCAAGATTATAAAAATTTTAGTTGTATAAAATAATCAGAAAATTTTATTTTTAATACTTTTGTTTATATATAGTTAATACTTTAATGGTGAATATAAGGTAATTTGTTTTAATTAGCAATAATGGTAACTAATCAATTTAAATTCGACAAACTGTGATAGATTAAAATACTTTTAGAAGATAATAAAACGAAATATTACTAAAGTGCAATGCTATTATTTACTATAAATGTATACTACGAAATATTTTTATTTGTCTGCTTATATATTTTTATCTGGCTACTTTATTCGATACAAAGTATATTATATGGAATAGAATATTTTATAGAATATATACATGTGCATAGATACATGCATTGTAAGAAAACCACTGCGAATACAATTACAAAATACGAATTTTTATTTAAAACTTTTATATTTGTATTTAAAACATCAATACATTTAATAATATATAATACATTATCTTATTTGACACATTACAACTATAAAGTGACTGCATCAATATATTTTGTATTATCAAAAAATATTTCATATTTTTTTGAAATATGCATTTAATTCAATTTTGAAAATGAAATAGTTTTTATAACTTTGTTGTAGTTATTGGTATCTAATAATTTATAATCTATTTCATTGTTATTAGATAGTAGTAACTTATTTCTATTTTATTTTATTTTATTTTATTTTAATCTTTTCTATATCTAAATAAAAGTATCAAGCAGACTTTTATCAGTTTTTACTAATGACATACAATAACATTTGTTAAAAAGGTATACTTATATATTTAATTTAATTTTTATTAAAAGCTTAAAAAACTACTCTAATAAAAATTCAACTAAATATATTAAAGAATGTATGTAAGTATAAAAATAAGTCTTAAATCTATAGTTTTTTCTTATTCTAGAATAATATTTGTAATTATATTAAATATTTCTTATGTATTATTAATCGTCCGTATAAAATACATTTTTATGATTTTCATTTTTGGAAATACAGATGCTATATTTCAATCATTTTTAAAATAGTGCAATATCAAGAAATTATTATTTAACAAATATGGTATAAATTTAATTTTAATATAAAAAATAAACAGATGCGAGATTTTACAACTCCATGCCAGAAAATATTTTGTCTTATAAAACTTGTATATATAAAAATCAACTTATGGCATCCATTTGGTTGTCACTGCCAAGCTGCTAATATCCTTTTTATATGAAAGTATCATTTTGAGCAGTAATATTGAAATGAGCTGGCAATGTTTTTTATCGTAGGATTATATAACTATTATATAGTGTATGCGGAAGTCAATGCAATGATATGTACTTTCATTTCAATGATAATGTGTAAGTAATACCCTTAAATGAGTAAATTTTTCTTTTATGCATTAAAAATAATCATTTATTGTTTGTTTCAATAATGTGACATGTTAGTATATTAAATTTTCAAAAAAAAGAAATGAGATTCTTCTTTTTAACTTTCTAAATTTTATTTTATTTTAATTATTCTAAATTAATTAATTGCACGAAGTTGTGTTAAATTTTTATTTTTGTTGTCATTATATTTGTTCGTGTTATTTTTTTATTAATATGTTTATTATTAAAAAAGTAAAAAAAATAATATCGTTATTTTGTATATTAAATTAATCATAAGAAAGGCAAAACAAGTAATACGAATAATATACATGAGTATTTATGTACAAAAAGAGATATTAATGTTTAAGAAAATTTTAAGTTTTTTTTTATTATTATCATCAACATTTTTACATATTATATTTTAAATTTTTATAATTTTGTATTGAGAAAATATATTTTATACAGGATTCTAAATCAAATGCAAATATTACTTTTCATACGTCGTTTTTTATAAATTTTCTATATAAATCATGCATAACTTTTTTGAATGATTTTTAAATATAATTAATTTATATGTGATTTATAAATATTAAATCAGAACAAAATAAATAGAAATATTATAAATATGTAGAATGTGCCTTCATTTTTCAAAAGCAAAAATAAGGATTGTAAATGCAAAAGTGAAATGATTTATAATATAAATTAAGCCATAATAGTACTCTTATGTATTTTAATTAAATTGTTTACATTTAATATTAAAAAGGAATTTTGGTATGAAATATTTTAAATATTATACTTGAGAATTTTAGTAAAATATAACATATTTTGAAACACAAACGTTTTATTAAATCTATTATTTTGAATAAAAATAAAAAATATACTTTCTAATTTTATATTGAATATTTGAAATATTATTTACTAACATATTTTTTTAACAAAACACATTCAGAATTTTACATATATTATTAGGTAATTTAAATAAAGATAACTATGAAAAATAAACGTTTGTTATTTGAATTATAATTTTTCATTCTTTTTATATTATTCTCAATACAAAAGCTAATTCATTATTTTAATAATTTTTAATAACAACAATAAAGTGTGTTATAGAATACGCATTATAGTGTAAACATTACATGGTAGAAATATTTGAAATTCTTGATTTCGAATTTATGTATGCATATCTCGTAAGCTCATTGAATCAAAATATAAAACGTAAATGTATAAAATAGGAAAGGACATGATAAAGATTGCAAGTCATGAAAGGAAGAATAATAATCAAATTATATTTAAAGAAAAATTAAAGATATTAAACAAAATTTAAGAAAATAAAAAAGTCATTGTCAATCTTTTCTGTCATACCAGTGTATTAATAATAAAATCTGATAGCCTTCACAAATATGAATATTTGCATTTATTAAGAATATTTGTTTTTTCAGTAAGATAAGAAATTTATTTTTCTATCTATTGTTAAATCGATTGCTTAATAATTTAAATAATAAAAGTAATCTAAAAAAAAAAGAAAAGTAATGTTATTAAACTATATGAGCGCAAAAAACGTTATGAAATAAGTATTTTATAAGCATAAACATTATATAACAACTATGATGTGGTTATATATTTTTATTTTTTAAAAAATAATATTTTAAGTAATAGTATAAAATATTGAATTTAATAAAAAAATATTAGTGTATCATTGAATTATATTTTTATGGAAATATTTTATTATATATATATTTTGATATTAAACTATTTTTATTATATTCTTGTTCTTAAATTAAGTTGTCCAAAATTAAAATTTATTGATTAGAATGATACCTTCCTTACTATACTTTAGATAACAGAATTTTTTATTTTTTATTTGTATAAATAATTAGGAATATATAGAATATTAAAGGTTTGTATCTAGTTGTATATATTATTGTATTGTTTTAACTAGAAATTAGTTTTTTAAGATTTATATTAAAATGTATGTATTTCTGTTTATATATAATTTGCATTAATGTTTTATATTATAATTAATGATAATTTAATATTTGCATATTGTTCTATAAAGTATAATAAATTAAGATTTAAATTAAGATTAATATTTCTATTAAAAAATATGGATCTTCAATAACGTTATTACTGACAATTAATTTTAATCTTGACAAAAATTTATATTGTATTTTTATGGAATGCAAGTATAATTTTATTTATCATATGTAAATTAATATATAACTAAAATATTTATAATAAATGTAACGTTACAATTTTTTATTAATATTAATGATGTATTTACTTTTCTAATTTATTTAATATAAATTAGGTTTTGTATTTATTTTTTTTTTCATAAGACTGCACAGGTACGCTTTCTTTATTTATTTTTAGTCCTAAGTAATATTTTTTTTTACTTTTTTAATTTTTAGTAGAATTATAATTTTTAATTATAGAAATAAATTAAATTCTTCAATTATATGATTATTTCAATTATATGGTTTTTTATTAAAATTTGTATGGTACAGGGCAGTTTGAAACAGTATCAATCAGAAATAAGTAACACGGCGCAATGTTTAAAGCTTATTGCTTTAAATATATACGTATGAGAGATTTGGGAGAATTTAATTCCTGATTTGTTCATGGACGAATACAATTTTGCTTCTTTGGTTTTTGGATGAAATTTATTTTGTGACATTATAATCAATGTTATCATTATAATTATTATGAGAATCATATTTGTAAAGTTTTAAATAGTAATGTAATAATATTACATATAATAGTTAAATTGAATTATGCAAATATTCGAATAACTGATGTAAATCCGTAGAGTATGGAGAATGTAGAAGGCTGTATTTATGCCGGCACGAAATTCGGATTCACAGATCTTTACGGTGTACGATGTATGGAAATAGTGCGGTAGAGTACAAGCTAGCGGTAGTGTAGACAATAAAGCGTGTTTTGTGCTTTGGCACATAGCAGGCCAATGTGTAGTGTAGACCGAAATGTTTTCTCCATAAATCATAACTGGCAGAATGTTTTTATAGTGTATGTTGAAAGGGTAAGTCATCGCAAGGAGGAATAACGGCTGTAGTATAGGTCATAATTGTAATTGGGAAATTTTTTGATACTTGATAATTTTTAAAATATTTATGTTTTTATAAATTATTGGAAGATGTAATAACTATTACATTCCGAGAACCAATGCATTTTATTCAAATTTTTATAAAAAAAGGAGAATTTCAACATCCATTACTTTTTGCCACCATACCATCGGAACCCAAATCGTGCGCGTCTTCTCTAAAATCGGAAAGAAAAGGACGCGGGAGTACTTAGTGAATATACATACGCGTGCGCAAGCAGATTCTGCCATCTACGAGTAAAAGTATGTGTAGTGAGCGGCGCTAAACGTACATTACAATATACCGTTTTCAATTTACAAAGGTACGTAGTACCTGATACAGCATTGATAAATTTGATACTCGTTCGAAAGTATTTAAGTGCGCGCATATATATATATATATATATATATATATATATATATATATTGAGTGAATCCATGTAATCGTTTGTATAAATATATATACATGATGATTGTTTGATTGCATCAAATAACTGAAAAATATAAATAAACCGTTACGAAAATGTATATGTGCTATAAAAAACATTCTTTTGCATCAATTGCCACCGTGTAGACAACATAACTAAAATGGCGGTGTTTCTATGCGCCGTACGGAGTAACTACTATAGCCCATACTTTAATTAATACAAGCCCCAATATATGAGGTTGTTCATTATCAGTGTTAAATATACTGGTGAGAGATAAAGAGAGAAAACTCTTATAGCGAATACAATTACAAGAATATATGTAACTCTTGAAGCGTAGGGAAATTTATACCTTTCAAAGCGTCACAATTTATAAAAAAGAGGATGCTCCTTGATGCGGCAAGTCTAACAACGTTGCTATACACACGTGTTTGTGTTTCTGTTCTAGTACTGCCGAGAGCTCTACGTACGAACAAAATTTTCTTAACTATAAAGTACAGATTATCAGGTAACTTTTATTGTGGTTAAGTTATTTTTTTATTGTAATTATCTTATTGCTGAGCTCTGTTTAATAATCAATAAATTTAAAATTGATGCATTAAAAAAATAATCCTTAATTATATTTTTATTGACAGAAATACTGTTTAAAAAGCTATGAATTAATTATTATTTATAATAATTAATGATTATGATATTTTGATTTAACTTACATTTCCTGTACAACTTTATTTGAATATTATATTTTTATTTCAGGAACATTAACATATGCAGTTAAAAATAGGATAAAATTTATGTAAAAATAAGCGATTGTCTTATAATTTCTTTAAAGCTATTTAAAATAAAAAGGTAATGAAATGTCAAAAAGTGCTGTGAAAGAAGAACGAAACCATTAGTTATATTTAAATAATTGTTTTTATAAATATACTGAAAATTGTACACCGTGTACATGTGAAAATTCTAAAAGGTATATTTTCTTCATGCCAATGCCAACCGAATATCACGAGAATCGCAACAACGACGAGAATACCAATTTTGCTCTTGGGGCCTTCCAAGACGCAAGCAACATGACAGCCAATATGTATCGAGTGGGAGGTAAAACTTATATTTATCATTACAATTTAATATTTTTATTTATACTACTTAACTCAGTGAATCGTATAAAACTAATAATAATAATAATAATCAATATTTCATACATTTTTATATATTTTTCTTAAAGTATGCATTGAATGCCTGTTACAAATATATTATTCTATATAATTTTTAAAGTTAAATTCATTTTTCTGTATTGATTACATCAGCTGTTTTTATGAAAAAAAATTTCATTAATCAATATTGTTCTTCAAAAACATAAAACGTTTCCTATTTAAATAAGAACTATTATTTAAAAAATCTTGTTTTATCAATAATACTTTACTTCCTTTTATTATTTTAAAAAATAAATAAAATTATAAATTTATCTTTTCTAATAGAATTCTAATATAATTTATTTTACATAATTTATAGATTTATAGATATAGATATAATGAGGTTCAGAAATATTTTTCAGTCTTAATAGTTAGATGTACATGTTTATATATGAATGCTTAAAAAATATAAATTAAATAAATTTGTAAAATAATTTATATTTATGAGTTATTAATTATTAAAATTAATTTACAATTAAAATTGTATTTACAGGTAAAAATTGTTATGTGAGATGTCAAATTAGTAAATTAAATATAAAAAATACATTAGATTATTAATGGATATGTTGCAAATATTCATATTTAATTGCATTATTTTATTTTAAGTTGTTAAATAACATTAAAATTATATGTAAATTAAAATGATTATATAATGACTAAAAATATGTTAAAAATTATTTATTTTAATTATACAGTTATGTTTACCTAATATAAAATTTTTAATATTAACTTATAAATAGTAAAATTACATAAATTTTTAAATTCTAATTAAAAATAAATGGTTAAATACCAATATTATTATAGAGATATCATTAAAAAAATATATAATCTGATAAAATTAGAAGAGATTAAGAAAATTAGAACATTTGTATTCCAATATTTAATAAAACTAAATTGGATGTCTTAAATCACAAAATTATAAGAATTTTCATTCATAGTAGTTATGCACTTTAATTATGAGAGATAAGAATAATATTAATTTTTTATATCTAATCTCATTGAAATTGATATATACTATTATAAATTAAAATAATTAATAATTGTATACTTACTAGATCAATTACCATAATGAAATTTATAAACTTGTTTGAAATAGAGTATTTAAAGTTTTCAATCTGTATTTAGTTATTGAATTAGTTTATCAATATAAAAGAAATTTTATATAATGTAATTAAAAACTGATTTCTATAAATAATATTTATTTATTTTTTGTTATTTTTTTTTAAATCAACATATCAAATGTTTATAGTATTGTTTTCTTTTATTGATGGCAAAATAAATTAATTAAATTAAATAGTATTTATGTTGAAACATTAATATCTATATAACTTTAATGTTACAATTTTAATAATATAAAATCGAATATTATTAATTATTTCATATGTATATTTATAAAGAAAAGTAGGTTTTACATTTATTATTTTTTTTATTAAAGCTTATACATTAAATATATATTGAAATTAAATAACTTATACTGTTAACAAGAAAGTACTTCTGTTTTTATTTTATTTTTTATTGTATTTATTTTTCATTTTATTTAAAACTAATACGCTAAAACAGAAAAGATAACTACAATATGGAATTAAAATATTTATAACTTAATATGAAATATTAAAAAATATTGAAATAAAAACTTGCGGTCCAATGAAAGATATTTATATAAAATAAATATAAAGTCATTATATAAAAATTGAATAGTTATTTTCAAATGTCGAAGGTTATTATTGATTATTTTTTATAAATTATTATAAATTATTAGTTATTAATATTATTATTTAATTATACAATACATAAACATAATTATATTAAAACACTAAATATACAAAATTTTGAATTTTGTAAAAAAAGACTATGAATAATGTTATAAATTGATAACTAATCAATATTATATTTTCTTTCCATGTATTTTAGAATTTGAATATAAAATTTTATGGTGAAGACATTTCGGTTTCAACATAAATGAATTTAAGAAATAAAAACCATAATAAAGATAATAAAAATAATATAATAATTTAATATAAATTAGCAATACTAGTAATTAATTTATTTATAATTTAATAAAGCGTACAGTCATTATTTGTTTGCTACTATTTTGTTCAAGTTTAGAAGGTAATAAAAAATATAATGAAAGCATAAATATTATCCGGTCATTGTGATATATCTTATCTTATTTACTAATTTAATTGAAAATTCAATTTTAATAATAATTTTAAATTATAAATATTAAAATTTTTAATGATGCATCCACTTTCTTTACATAAAATAAATACTTCATATAGTATTTGTATTAAAATAGTAAATTATAATTATATTTTCTACCTAAAAAATATTTTAAATGGTGCATATTTTATAAATATTTATATGAACGTGTTCATTTATCATATTCGCAAACAGGATATTATTTATATTTTCTTTATCAAATGAGAATTTTGATAGGTATTTAAATATTCATAGGTAAAATATTTATAATTAGAAATACGTTTATATTATTTACAGTAGGGTATTAACACTATGTGTCATATTTTATTGCATCACATACTTATTTATTGAGAATACTAATAATACTGATAATAATGAAGACAGTAATGCAGAAGCGTACTATTAGTTCTCACGTACACACACACATAATTTTATTCATGAATCCATTTGTTCGTAAAATCTGTAAATAATTGATGAGATAAATTTATGAATAAGCAGCTGAGAAAAAAGTTTTTTACAATTATTAGTTTATTTATAATATTTATTTCAAATTAAAAGAATAATGAATCAAAGATGCACTAAACTATACATTTTTTCAGATTACGTTTATTTTGAGACATCTTCTACGTCTCCTTATCAGATACGAAGGATAGAAGAGCTAAATAAGGTATAACAATAATATATTTATATTTTTTTTTTTTTTTAAATAAAACAAGTGCAAATTATTACTACAAATCATTTTATGTTTTTACATAAAACAACACGGGTTAATTTAAGTAATAAATAAGTAATATCTTGATATTTTATAATATAGTTTAAAGATAGTTTACTATGAAAATTATATTAATAAATAGTTATTATTCATCTAATGAATGAAGTTTTACCAGAAATATTATTTACAAAGTTTTAATTGTTAATTTCTACATTGTATTTTGAATAACTTCCAATGTAAACATTTTTGGTATGATACAAAAATTTAGTCTAAATTTGTGAATACTTTTTTTTTATGTTTCTTTATATTATGTATTTATTATTTTTTGACTAATTCGTGTATTTATATTGTAAATTAAAAATATCAGTTATTGCATTTTCACATAACTACAAAATAAATGAACATTGCTTTTTTTATTTATAGACAGCAAGTGGAAATGTTGAAGCAAAAGTAATGTGCTTCTTCAGGAGAAGAGATTTACCATCAACACTTATTATGCTTGCTGATAAGCATCAATGTGAGTTTACTTAATTTCGATTTCACGTTTTATTTATATATTCTATTACATGGCGTTATATATCAAATTAAAATAATTTATTAACGATGTTTTTTTTTTATATTAATATGAATATATTAACTAATGCTAAATTCTTTGGTTGACCAATGAAAATATTTATTTTGTACATTAAAAAAATGTTTTTATTATATATGAACTTATTTAATTATCGTAGAAAGTATCATTTTTGTATTTTATTTCTTTTATTTATTAATTTTTTAATTTAAGTATAATTAACATTCATTACAGTATATATTTTGTATTGTATGCATATATGTATAAAATCTTATTAAAAAGTTTTAAAACAACAAATTTTATAAGATCGTTATTTAATATTTCTGTAAATTATTATAACTACTTTATTATATTGGTGAAATATTAAATATTTAGTTTTAATACAAAATATTAAATTCAACAATGAGATTAATTATTTTCTCATGTATACTGGTTAAAGCATTTAATTGATAATAATTTATTTTATTTATAAAAATCTTGATACTGTTATTTTCAACTTTTTAATTTTCAATTAATTTTTTCATGAAAACATATTTATGATGATTTTATATAATAAAAAAATTTTTTAAAAAAAATTTTAATTGAATTTTTATTTTTATGATCTAAATAAATTTAATTAAAACTTTAGAATGAATAAAATTATTTGATTTTGTTTAAATATAATTTCTATATCATTTTTGTTATATTTGTAAAATGTCACTTTCAATATTATTATTGTTTATTATTATTATTATTATTATTATTATTATTATTATTATTATTATTAATTTCATGGAACATTTTTTACGAAAAAGCAAATGCATTTATTAAATTATTTTTAGTACTATATTAGAAGAAATGATTCTGCAAAAATAGTATTAAAACATTCTGTATAGTATAATAAAGTGGCACAAAGTATAATGTATTAAATAGAAACTAGATGCATGGAAAATGAAAAGATATAAGTAAAGTTAAGGGCTAAATATTAGGAAGGTGTTTAAAAAGTATACCTGATGGATGAGAGGAGGAATCACGTATGTGATGTATTTAAAAAATTTTATTATTTACAATATGTATTATTTAAAAAAATGTAATTGTAATATGAATTTTATTTCACAATTTTATTAGCAAATTTAAATGTTATGTATTCATAGTATATAAATAAATAAATATTGCTTATATGTATGCATATATTTATAGCTTAAAATATCAGCTTAAAAATAAATATACATAATAGTAATTCTGAAAAAGTATTGTAGTCGTTCCAAAAATTATTATTTGGAGTAAAGTAATAATGTTTACAAATATCCAAAATTACTAGATTTCTAATATTTATAAAATTTATCGGTTTATAACAGTATATAATATTATAGTATGAATAACATTATATAATAAGTATTGTTTAATAAGTATAAAAAAAATGTTTATTTTTTTTTAAATATTCGATTTATTTATTCAATTGTTCTGAATATGAATTTATAACCATATTTAATTTTTTCATTAAAATGCGCATGCTTGTTCTATCAAATCTATTTTCTGAGTGAAAAAATAAATACAAATAAATATTTATATTTATGTATTAATTTAAATTCTTATAAACAAAAATAATAAAGGAATAAATAACTAGAATATTCTACAAGTACAAAAAGATGTGTAAAGATGTATGGAATAGTTTTAAAAACAGTGTGCTAATATATATATATATATTAAAATATATTTATTTAAGCAAAATAAACCTTTCTTTAAGTGAGGTTAATTGAGTAGTGAAATGTTTTATTTACACTTATTCTGCATTCATCTTTTTAACAATTTATTTCCAACTAAAATTTAATTATGTCTGACGAAAACGAAAAAGGGAAGAGCAGGCGGGTAGTGTAACGTCCGCACACTTCCAATTTTATTGAATTTTGAAGCAAACATTTTTATTCATAATGAAGTAAGAAAAATAATTATTACATTAATAAATATATTTATAGTAATGTATAAAAATTAAATTGTAATATATATTGTTGACTGATGTTTTGAGAAATAGAGAATTTCAATAACTTAAATGGTTACAAAATTTGATTAATGAAATCAAGCGAATATACTCATTTTATCTTTAACTGAATTAATTGATTATATTTATTTATTTTTTTATTTAACTCGAGATTTTGGTTTAATGTAATATTTTGTAAATCATTAAGTATTTATAAATTAAAATTTAAGTAAAAGATATCAAAAATTCTAAATTTATTTACAAATTATAGAAACGCAACTGCTTTAATTTGGAAAATTAACCAAAGTAAAAACACTTTGTTTTTTAAATCAAAATTTATTTTAATTTATTATATAATAAAATTTTTAATTAATAATTTTCAAGCAAATAACCTAATATTATAATAAGCATAATAATAATAAGCAAATAAGCGAATATTAAATAAAATATTTAAATGTGAAATGTTTTAAAGATTTTAAATACGAATTAATTACAAAATTAAATAATTTATATATTAAAAAAAATTGATTGATGTATTTTTAAATACTAGATTGTATTATAATTTAAAAAATACTACAATATTGAAATAATATATATATTTTTTTTTATAAGAGAAATATCAGAATTACCATTAAAAACATTACCTACGAGTAAAATAATTACTAATTTTTGCTTTAATTTAATTTTTTTACTAACATATCAACATAATTATATATAGACCCGTGATTTAACTTTATTTATTTATTTTATAAAAAATGCTAATTCTTAATACATATGACTTATGAGAAAAGCATTCGAATTTACGAATATGATGTTTGATATACTATGATTGTTTTTATTCTGCGTGTATCAATATGATGAGCGATATAGTTAGATTATTTTTTTAAAAATTAATGAATTTTAATCACATATTATTAAAATATTTAAAAGGTTAATACCTAAATAAGTTAAAGTAAACCACAATATTTCGTTCATTCATATATAACAGAGTTAAACTTTACCATTAAAGCCAGTGATGATAAAGGGCTACTAATAAATATGTCAGGATTCCTCAAGCTTTTATACAAGAAAAATTTGTAAAAAGAATTCTTTGTAATCTTGGTAGATGCCATAAGTTTAAGGCATTTAACTGTAAGGCCAAAGAAACATCAAATTGATCATTCTAGAGAGATATGGAGAGAGTCTTGCAAGAAATGTTATAGAACAATAAAGGGCAAGCCTTCTTTGAAAGTTTTATGGTTGATTTCCCACATAAAGTTCTATCTGACTCTTTCTATTTTGACCTCTATATTGAGACAATCGTACACAAATTTTTATTCTGTTTCTAATACAATAAGTTATTTTCATTTTTTTTCTTATGTTCATGATACTTAGATTTTGCTTCTGTGAAAATTAGAAAGACACATATTTAAAAAAATATTAAAAATAAAAACATTATAAAAAATTAATTTCTCATTAATAACACTAATGAAAAGATTTTTTAATTATTTTTAATTTTTTGTGATTTAATAAGGATAAACATGCTTTTTTCTATTTTTTATTAGTCAGTTGACTATCTCAAAGTTAGAGGATCCTGCTGCTATTTGAAGACACTTTAGTAATCTGAGGCTTTTATGAAATTTAAAAGACTAATAAGGCATTTTATTGTTAATTATTGTAAAAAATATTAATTTTTTAAAATCTTATTTATTGCCGTAAATAATTTTTGCATATATTTATATTGATAAGTATTTTTTAGTGATATTTTGATGAAAATATAGATTTACATTAATGATTTCTGATTGAAATTTAATGATAGTATTATTATCATAAATAAATTACTTTAGGGTTAAAGTTAATTTATTGGATTATAAAATTATAAGAGAAATCTTATATGTTTAGAAATACGGTAAACCGTAAACTTAAATTATTTACTTCTAAAACAGATGTATTTTAAAATAATGATGTAAATAAAACTAAAAGCTTCAGTATTGAGATATAATTGTTACGGATACGGATACATTACGGATGTAGCCTAAGGCGAACAAGAAAAGTTACTTATTTGTTACGACGAATTATATTAAATTAGTTCAACTCATAATTTGGTTGAATGTTGATATTTGGATTAATAGACGGTTGATTTTTGATGTATAAAGTATATTCAAGCGAATTATTTAAAAGAAAACCATTAATTTAATTACCATCGGGGAGATTAAAGATTTCAGATACGTACAATCGACTCAATATCGCGATTATAAATATCTTTCAACAAATAAAAGGCGAGTGGTCTCGAAATAATATTAATAATTTTGTATATTTGGTCATAAAATAGAATATTTATATTTTTTATTAATATTAATTTTTAAAATCAATTTCTTTAAAAAAATGTAATTAAAATAATTAAGTTATATCTGTTGTAAATGTAAATAAATTCTTTAATAAAGAACTCAATTATTCTTTATTGCTCATATTAAATTTATTTTAATCTACAATATTAGGTTTTAATTATTTTTATTTTTATAATATTTACATAATTTTTTTGTTTAATTTAAAATATACGGAATTTCATTTCTTTTTTCTTTTTAATTGTAAAAATAAAACTTTTTATAATATAATTTCATTATGTTCTAATAATTTGAACTACTCTAATTTAACAGTAATACAGTGTTTGTTTTGTAGATCATTTGAAGTATTTCATTAATTGTTTCAAAATATTTTTAATTTGTGAATACTTTCAGGGGTTGAAGATAACTCAAACAGTGTAGGTGGTGCTAACACAGGTACAAATACGAATCTTGGTTCTGGAATTGGTAGCATCGGAGGCAGTGTCGGAGATCTGAGTACGAAACAACGTCATCAAATGAAACACCGTGAACTTTTCTTATCGCGACAGGTTGAAACAATGCCAGCCACTCACATACGCGGCAAATGCTGTGTTACATTACTTAACGAAACAGAATCGCTTTTAAGCTATCTCAACAAAGAGGATTCTTTTTTTTATTGTCTTGTTTTTGATCCAGCTCAACGAACCTTACTGGCTGATAAAGGTAAAACTTTTATCAATAAAAACAATTTTCATTTTTTTCAATTTTCAATAATTTTTAATATACGAGTGAAAATATACTACTTAATCCTTGGATTTTAATACTTTCTTATAATAAACTTTTTGATAATGTATTTTTTACTAAAACAGTAATAAAATTATTTAAAAAATAAAATGAAAACAAAATCAATCTATCGATAGTTAATTTTTTTATTAATTTCAAAAATAATATATGAATACCATTTTATATATTTTTGATTTTTATTTTAAATAATATTTGTAAATTTAATAATCTAACGATATTTTTAAAACTTATTAAAAAAGAGGTTTAAATAGTGCACTTATAAATATTTATAATATAAATGAAATATAATATAAATACATATAAATAAAAATTTAATTCTAAATTTATTTATATATAGAAAGATTTATTGTAATTATAAAAGTAAATATTGTCAATTTCTATATTCGTTTTATAGGAGAGATAAGAGTGGGTAGTAGATATCAGGCAGATAACATATCTATGGCACCATTAACAATGACAGAACGTGATGCTGATCCACGTCGATTACACGATCTGGAAACTCTTATATGGACGCCTCGACATGCCCTTACTGATCGGCAAATTGATCAATTTTTAGTAGTCAGTCGATCGGTCGGCACATTCGCTCGAGCTCTCGATTGCTCATCTTCAGTTAAGCAGCCCTCACTTCACATGTCGGCTGCTGCAGCATCCAGAGATATTACATTGGTGTGTTTATGCTTTAATTTTTATTTTCAATTCACATGTCAAATTATAATGAAAACATCATTTATATCTTTCATAAATATCGAAAAAATATATTTTTTTGAAAGAAATTATAAAATTATATATCATACAATATAAGTAATGATGTATATGTACACTATTTTTGTAAAATAAAATACACTATTTTCTAAAATAAAATACACTATTTTATAAAATACAAGATATGGCAATAAATATAAAATAATAACTAATGATGATTTACTTATTAGTAAAATAAATTATTTCATTCTTATATAATTGTTATAATAAAAAATAGTTACTAAAAATACAGTTATAAATAAATAATGTTTTATAATAATATTAAAACTATATGATAGTTTAACAATGCTTAAAATATATGATATATATACATATTCATATAACAATAATATAAAATGTATACACACTATATATTTATTATCGTGTTACATTGTAGTTTCATGCAATGGATACTTTACATCGACACAATTATGACGTTGCGAAAGCTATGTCTTCATTAGTACCCAGTTCTGGTCCAGTTCTTTGCAGAGATGAAATGGAAGAATGGAGTGCCTCAGAAGCGAATCTTTTTGAAGAGGCTTTAGATAAATATGGAAAAGATTTTTCAGATATTCGTCAAGATTTTGTAAGCTTATCTAACAATATTATAAAATTTTATGCTTATTTTATATAAAAATTTTACCTATGTATATTTGTATTACAAAAGAGTGTTAAGTAAGTAAGACGAAGCTAAAAGTAGTTATTCCTTTTTGTGTGCTTGTATTAATAATTTATTATTAATACAAATAATAATTGTTTAACAGCTTTAATTAGATATAAAATTCATTTTATAATAAATAAAATAATATAAACATAGGTTTCTTGTACAGTTATAATATGTATTATCCATTAGTGAAATGAATGTTTTATTACAGTATAAATTTATAAATATATTTCTTAAAATAAATTATCACCAATCTTAATTTTCATATATATATATATATATATAGTTAGATCATTTGATGAAAAAAAACATTTGATTCATATCTTTATATGTATAATTTTAGTTACCTTGGAAGACTTTAAAGAACGTGATCGAATACTATTATATGTGGAAGACGACAGATCGGTATGTACAACAAAAAAGAGTGAAGGCTGTGGAAGCTGAGAGCAAATTGAAACAGGTTTACATCCCAAACTATAATAAAAATACAGCTAATACTGGACTTATCTCTGGTCAAGCGAGTATAATGCCTCTCGGGAATAATAACAATACTAATGGTAATGGGAGCAAGACTGCTATTAGCATACTAAATGGTAGTAATAGCAGCAATGGTAATATGAATTCTGATGCCCCAACGATGTTAATGGTTTCGGCAAGCGGTAAGCCCTGTGAAAGTTGTCAATCAGTACAAAGTTCTCAATGGTATGCTTGGGGGCCATCACATGTGCAGTGCCGTCTTTGTCAGACTTGCTGGACCTATTGGAAAAAATATGGAGGCTTGAAGGTATATTATTAATTATTTTAATTCCATAATTGAATCTACAAGCTAATAAAAAATTATTAAAAATATTTGCTTCTATAATGTAAAAACATTATTATGTTATTATATACATACATCTATTATGTTTTGTTCTATTTATATTGAATGTTGAATACTAATTATATTTAAACAATTAAATTACATATATAAAATAAATTAATTAAAATATGTTCTATAAACAAAAAAAATTATTTGTAAACAGCTGTATGTTATTTCAATTATAAGATATTTTATTATTGGATTATGATACTTTTATTAGTATATATTTTAATAACCAATCTATTTTTATTTCTATAAAATAATTTTACATACTATTAATGAAATTTGAAAATAAAAATATAACTTATTTTTAAAAATTTCATATTTTTTTTAAAGTTCTAAAACCTTTTTATTTAATATATTTTTCTAATATTATGATTAAAAGTATAAAAAATGGCGTAGATAATTAAAATCGCTTATTTTATCAGATACCTTCAAGAATCGATGAAGTCGATACTGATCGCAAGCGCAGTGGCGGCGGTTCTGATGAAGAAGGTAAAGGTATAGGTGGTGCTCACAGACCGCATCGGTGCAGTATTCCGTCTTGCGGCAAAGAATTTAAACTTAAAGCACATCTAAGTCGTCATTATGCTAGTGCTCATGGTGTAGATTTACGTGGTAATACAGGACCTAGTGGCGTTAGTGGAATTGGAGTTGGAGTTGGAATAGGTAAAAACAATTATTTTTTAGAAATGATTTTGAATAATTTAATACTTCGAAACAAACATTCATGCAATTAACAAACTATTTTCTAAATTAAATATTTTTATATGAATATCATATAACTTACAGTTAAGAATTCTTTTTAATATTTTTAGTCAGTTAAATTTTAAATTGTATTCTTTTAAAAAATAATTCCTATAGATCTATAATCAGAAAATATATAAAGAATATAAAGAATGTATATTTTGATTCATAAAAAATACTTTTTATGCGTAAGTAAAGTAAACCTGTGTTTTTTAAAAAAACTTAAGAAATTCATAAATATAATTTTATACGTAACAAATAAATACATAATTTATTAAAAATCAGTTAAAATTTCTATAATATTTTTTTACAATCAGCAATATTAATCGTAAAAAATAAGAGTTAAAATTAGTAACGAGGTGGCTTTTAGGTTTGGGTAGCGGAGGTTCACCACGACCCGTTATGAAAACGCGTTCGGCATTTTATCTACGGACATCGGCCTTAGCTCGCGCTGCTCGCCGCCTTTGTGCTAGTCAACTTCGTAGTAGACATGTGGCACGTGCACCTCATCAACCTGTAAACACTACTCCTCTACGTCATCTCTGCGCTTCTCCCCAACTTTCAACCAAGACTTCTGCAGAATTACGCATTTTGGCACGCGCAGTACGACCACGAATTCGACCACACGTTACCGACATCGCTACTCGACTTGGCGATCATCCACAACCAAGACAACCTGGCGATTGGGACTGGTTACAGCTTACCGCTCCAGGACAGAGAAAACAACCTGATAGAGTATCATTTCCTCGACCACCTAAAGCACCAGGTTAGTTCTCGTTTTAAAATCATGAGACAGTAAATAAATTATTGTAATAAAATGAAATTGTCTACTACATACTTTAACTCATAATTAGTGACAATGACAAGCCATTGATTTCTATAATTTGTAAATTTATGTCTTGTAATTAATAATAATAATAATATAAAATAATTTTCAATTGAATATCTTGAATAAATCATTATTTACAATATTTGCAGATGGTAGTCTTTTATACGAAAGAGTTCCCAACAAACCAGAAATTGATCGAATAACAGTCACTCCACCAATTCAACCAACATTACAATCACAACACAATATCTTAAAACGTACAAGGCCTTCATTTGATGATATTAATGGCGCTGATGGTAAATTACGCTTAAAATGAAATCTTTTTAAATAAGTTTTTAAAATTTGTACATTTAATTTAGATAGCTTTAAAAGCTATAAAAAAAAATTAATGACTATACATATACTTTTTTTAAACTAAATTTATTTTCAAACTGTTATTTTATCAGTTTAAATTAAGCAAAAATAAGTTTTATAATTTTAATTTAAAACCAATGGGTATCTTTTCAAAAATGTTCATAATTAAATCTAAAATAATTATGTTGGAATTAATAATTAAATATTAAATATTAATTTTTTTTTATATATATTTTTGCTAATTATTTATTTATAATTCCTTATTTTCAATTATTAGAATTAACTAATAGAAATTTACTTTTTCATTGCTTTAGAAATAAATATTTTAAATTTTTTATTAAGTATAATAAAAATATATTGTTACAAAATATGGAAAATAATAAGTAAAATTGTTCTACATTTAAATCGCTAAAGACGAAAGTTGAAGAATTATTAATATATAAACTTATATTAATAATTAATTATTAAAATGTGAGATATCTGTAGACTTTGGTTCGAAAGCAGGTATTGGTTTGAATGCATTGGTATCGAGTGGTCAACCACCAGCGAAACGTTCTCAACATGTGCAGTCACTCCATGGAAATACGCGGAACACCCTCGAACACTCCAATACAAATACTGCCATAATGGCGATTGGTGTAAGTTCAATAACGCCAACACTTACCACGACACTTCCACCTCTGGCGACTCCACTAAATGGGCGTTCGAGTCATTCGCATGTTATGTCAGCTCCGAGCCAGATGTCTCGTAGTAATGCGCGAAAACAAGTTATGTCTTGGATGGATGCACCTGATGATGTTTATTTTCGTGCCACAGATCAAACGAAGTACGTGATAGAAGACATAAAATCGGCATCCTTTTATTTATAACTCTATCTTGTTGTTAATTATTTAACTGCAGTATTAAATTATCATTTTTAAAAACTTGAAATTTTTCTACAGAAGGCTTAGAAGAAGTTTATCGTCTGTAGAGTTACGGCGAGCAGCTAGGAAACCTTGGCGTCGATTGAATGTGTCCCAGCGAGTAGTACGATCTGACGACATGGTCGTTATACTGGATTAAACTCAATCTAATCTTCAGTACTCAAATAATCTCGTAGCAAAATAATTAATAATGCGAGCGAACTACTAGATTCGAAAATTACAATGGAAGAATAAACATTTTTTTTTGCATTCATCAATAAAGATTAAAATTAGGTTATCATTGTTCAATGCGATTATATGAGAAATTACGAAATGAATTGTGTAGTAAATATGAAGAGAAAAAAAGAATATAATGATCAACAAATAGTGACTAATGAAAATTAACCCCGGAGAAATAAATGTTGATTTCCCCAATTTCAATACGAAATTATTTGCCGTGAATATAATTTACTATTTGTACGAATTTAATATTGTTGTTATTGATAATAATTAATTATTAAATGTATATAAACATAAACGTCATATAAAACACAATGAAGCAGATTTACTATTGAAGTAAAACTGAAAAAAAATGGGATTGAATAACCTACTTTAAATGGTTTGTCAGAGATAATATTTTTGTTTACTCTTTAATATTCCATTTTTTAAATTTATATTTCATTTGAATTTGAATCAGTTATATAAATAATTTTAAAATATATAATACGTTAATTCAACAAGAACTTATTTTTTCAGCATAATTTTGGATGTAACAAATAAAAACAGAAAATCATATTTTTTAAATATTTCAATTTTTAGGATGTAAGGTATTTTACTTATCTTGGTAATGGTTCATATAAGTGCTTAGTTCTGTACATACTACATTTATTAATACATACATACATCCACAATTAGATAATGAAAAGATGATATATTAATCTATATAGGATATAGTTCGAATGTTTGAGCAAATTTAAAGTACGATATTAAAAATAATTGATTTAAAGTTATTTAACAAAATATGTTAATATTAAGCAAGATACTTAACCGCATTTTCACTAAACGAATAAGTGAATTACGGTAAGATAAAATTTTTTTTAAAAAAATGTGAAAGAGTAAAAGTAATGAAATAAAATGCTCACTGTGAATATTTTTATTAAATTTTTTAATTTGATGACTCGTCATAACGATTAATAAATAAACTAAGAATCATTGGAAATATTAATTGCAGTTTTCGTATTACCCCGTTTCGAATACATACCTAGATTTATTAGTATTTTATTATATAATAATAAATTTAAGATAAAACTAAATATTATTTAAAATGAAAATATACATAATAAACAACACAGTCTTTTGTTTTGAATTACAAAATTAATAGGTTATTAACTATGAAATGTAGAGTTAAAAAGGATAAAATAATTGTTTCTATCTTTTAACTTGAAGGCAGAAAATTATTTTTTACAGATTTACAATACTATGAATAAATTTAAGTATTAGTAAAAAGATTTTTTTTCTATAATTATTCTAAGATGGAAATCATAAAATTATTTTAAGTATTAATTTAATGAAAATCAATTTTAATTAGTAAAAAATTATTTAGTAGATTTATGTGTTTCTTAGTATTGTTATAAATCTAAATATAATTCCTGAAAGAATATATAGCAACTTTCTATCTAGTCACATGTGTATCATCTACTCTCATAACAATCTTTAGTTAATAAAAAATTTATTATGTATTACAAATATAAACATTTTTAATTTTATCAATTCTTTTTATTTTCAAATATAATAGAAACGATTACGTAGGTTGTCAATTAGCGTAATAAAAAATGAGTGTTGCTTTTTTAAATAAATAAATTATTCAATTACAGTTTCAATTAAAAATTTTTATTGAATTATTTTTTTTATAAGGTATGAAAAAAATTTTAAATAAGTTTTTAAGATTGAATAAATTCGATTGTAGGTATAATTATCTATTACTTATTTATATAAAGAGAAATATATATTTTTATATATTAATATACAAGATATTAAACGTGATATTTTAAATCAATACTTTCTAATAACATTTTTAAATACAAATTTTATTGATATTCAACAATTCATTCATCTTTAACTATAACGTTATTACATATTTATTTAATTATTTAACAACAAAAAATTTTAATTTGAATATTATTGTAATTACATCATGCGTAAATCGATTTACGAAGTAAGTTTTAATATTTATAAATAACAATTACATATCTGATAAATAACAATTTTTTCAACAAATTATTGGGATACAAAATTTATATTTTATTCTAAAACTTGTATACATATTAACGATAAAGAGATTACAATAGAATATTATAAAAAATATATATTTATATATTTTACATATTTATCATAAATATAATTAATAATTCAGCTTAAATGTGTAAAAACGTATAAAACAAGTACTAATTACAAGAAGACTACAGCATGTTTAATGAACAGATTATTTTACTACTCTAGGCTCGAAGACCTTTGAATTAATGCAAAACATAAATTCTTGAAAATTTTAAAAATAAGAGTAAATTTAAAATAACATTTACAGTTTTTTTTTTATTTAAACAAATTAGCAAAGATAAGAAATTGTTAATGAATTAAAAAAGTAGTGTTACTTGGGAAAATTTCTTTTCATTGATTTAATCAAATTATAAAAATGAAACGGAATAAAACAGATTTTTTATTAATCTACCATTCGTCCAATTTTCAAATCGTATAGATACTATAAAATTTTTATTTCATAATGATGAAAAATAGTATAATTTATTTTGAATACATATTTTTTTAATAGATTGATTAGTTTTTTAAATAAAAAATATTTGAAATAATGGGAAATAACAATTACGATTACGTTCTGTTGTTTCAACAATATTGTGAGTTATTTTAATAAATTTAATTACAGTTCGGACAATGCTTTGAACAAAATTAGATTTCGTAATTATTAAAATACAGTTCATCTTGAATCCGATATTTTAATTATAAAATAATGAATATATACAGAAATATGAGTAAATTACAGTAGAGTAGTAAAAATTTCGTATAATAAAACAGAAAAAAATTGTACATTATGCTTATTTCTTATTATAAATTCCAAAAGAAATATGCTTTATAACTTGGATTAAATTAAAACACTGATGATAATTTATAGGATAGATAAAATTTTTTTATTAAAATAAAAGTTAAGATTTTGAAATTGTGAGCAAACCATAATAGTACAGAGTATATTATATAATTACCAAAATTGTTTTGTAATTAACAAATTCTTTTGTATTTTAGACATATATAGAGAAGTTAAACTAAAAATTGTTATTGGTTTTTTTTTAATAGATCATTATGGTATGTCAATAATTCATATAATATAAATTGAAGAAAACTGTTGTGATACACGTTATTAATCATTCTATTTGTCATTCTATTTAGAAATTAATTTATTACTTTTATAATTATTATTTTAATAAATTACTAAAACTTAATAACTATTTATTAATAATAATTTAATAATAAATTTAATAACTATTTATTAATAATAATTTATTAATAAATTTAATAACTATTCATATATACAGTAATAATATAAAATACGTAATAGATAAGTAAGTTAAGATTTCAAATAAATTTTAAATGATTTATAAACTTAATTTCATTTTAGTGAATTTACTTGTCGCTAAAAAAGTATATTGAATAGTTAGAAATTCATCGTGAATATAAAGAAAAATAAATGTTCTATTTTAACCTAAAATTAAAGTCAAATCATTAAATAATAAGAATAACTGATTTAATTTTTTAAATTAATATATAAAATTTATATTTTAATTTAGCAGTCTTTGAGTATCATTACAAACATCGTGTAGTGAGGAACATAATATTCAATTAAAATTTTATATTAATATCTTATAAATATAAAACGTTTTAAAAAATAGTTTATTATGTTTCAGTTTTATTGTTTTTAAAATATAAAAATTTTACATTTCTTTAATCAATTAAATGTTTGTTTTACTGTTTATTGTAGTTCCATGAATGCTTAAATAGATTATTCCATCATTATTAATTTTAAACTATTTTTGTTTTTGACACTTTCAAACAACTATTTAACAAACGATTTCTACTGGGAATAAGTAATGGCTGTAGGAATTTTTCCTGTGCTTAAATTGGGGGTACTTTTTATTAAGCAAATCAGCAAACCTCTAGCTCAAATTATAGTTGCTCATGCAAAAAATCATCCAGTTTTTCGAACATATTTTATAATACCACCTGCACAGTGTAAGTAAACTAATTCTTATTACTTTTTATTTTTATACCATTTATCAAAAAATAACTTTTAACACATAGTTTTTTTTTAAATATTAAATTAAATATAAAAATATTTAATATATTCTAATACTATAAATATTTTCTCATATATTGTACAGTTTATCATTGGGCAGAGGTAAAGACAAAGATGTATCTTATGAATTTAGGCAAACCAACTAAAATTGCTAAGCTAAATGAACAAATGGCTATAGAACTTGGAGCCAGTTTAATGGGTGAAGTTATAATATTCAGTGTAGCAGGTGGATGTTTAGTTCTTGAATACAATCGACAAGTGACTAAAGAGGCTAAAAAAGAAGAAATGAGACAACAACAGTTGCATAAATTTACTAACGATATACAAACACTTTACCAAATGACAGTTAAACAAGAAGCTGAATTAGAATATCTTCGCAGTTCTCTTTACGAACTAACAAAAAAAACAAAACATAAGATTTCAGGTATTAATGTAGAATCTAATGATAGTATTTCTAAGGAAAGTAATCAAAGTATTATAAATCAGGCTTTATCTTACTACAATAATGAAATTAAAAAAAAAGAAAAACCAAGTTAATAAATTTGCAAACTATTTAAACAAAGATAGTTATTATAAATTTTTATTTGAAGTCTTAGTAAATAGTAATTATAAATTTCAAATTCATTTCTAATTAATAATATTTATTTAATTTATATTTGTCATTTTCACTGATATTATTGAACAATAAAAGAAATTATAATTTTTATACAATTGAATATAAATAAGTGAGAGAATTGTATAGTGTGTGTATACCACGAAGAAATATATAATAATTTATTTATTTATTACTAATATATTCATACTCAAATATCTTCAAATAACAACTAGTTTTAAGTACATGTATACACATATATATATATATATATATATATTTGTATGCATACATATGTTAAAATGTATGCACATATACATTTATGCGTAACAGTTATTCAGAAGTATACATAATAAAAATAAAAATATAAATAAATTTTTTTTAAAATAATTTTATTTTTAAAACTTGTTATATTAATATAACATAAGTATTTTTTTATACAAAACATTAATTAGTGAATTCCAATTCGTTAATTTTTCAAGTTTATTTAAAAATATATTTTAAAGTTCAAAATTATAATTGTAATTGTATAAAATAATCATAATTGAAAATTAATATTTAGTATTAAGTCATTGTTACATTACTTTCAAAAAAATATTAAATGTGTATTTTATACCTATTTATTTATTTATAAAATGTAGAAAAATAAATTTAACTTTTGAATATGAAAATACTTTAGTTTTTACATATTATATTTTCAATGGTTTTTTTTTTTTTTCATAAAAAAAATTACAAAACATTTATATGAAAATGTTAGTAAAAAAAACTTATTTATAAATACATTATTATTTAATTCTATTAAAATATATTAAATTAATTTAAGTGATCAGAAATTAAATTAAAACTGTTTATAATAAATTAGTTATAAAAAATAGTTCTGTTTTTGATATTTAAGTATTACTTAGTTATACACTAAAATTTATTTAAGTTATTAAAATTTTTTAGTAATATTTAAATGGATTAAAGTAAAGTTTTATAATACAGGTAAATTATAATAAATTTTGTATCTACAATGTTACGGTAACCTTCCAAAGGGAAGGTTCGCTGGCTCTAAAAGTTGAACGCGATTGGTATCAGCGGTGACAATCATGCGAAGCTGCTGTAGCGATAGTGAAGTTGGATAACATGAGGCTGCGGTAATGGCACCGGTAGCCGTGACGCGACTAGACAGTCGATTTCAAAGTGACGTTGACAACGCGCCAGTGTTCTCTTTGGACGGAAAAGCTTAAACTGGGGACGGCAGGCTGCTAAATATTATAGCGGCGGAATGGGCTTTGCTTTTGGCATTGTTAGTGAGCTGTCGTTGCCCAAGGGAAGCATTGCCGGGCAACAAAGTGATGCGAAAAACGGCGATTGTTTGTTTTTTCTTACTTAGTTTGTGCCGGCAGTACGACACAGCGATGACGTTAGAACTATGATTGACGCGTTGCAGGAGACCACAGCAGTGCCGGCTTCGTGTAACTGAAAGTGGCAGTAGA
Source organism: Ceratosolen fusciceps (assembly GCA_018883505.1). Classification (NCBI taxonomy): domain Eukaryota; kingdom Metazoa; phylum Arthropoda; class Insecta; order Hymenoptera; family Agaonidae; genus Ceratosolen; species Ceratosolen fusciceps. The sequence goes on from RCIC01000043.1 coordinate 819,101, forward strand.
AAAGTTCTTCCTGTAGATACTCATAAGATGAAAAGAGGCGGGAGGCTAGACTATCTATACAGACCGATAACTTAAGACGCTTGGGTTCGGGAAAAACCCTATCGATAGCCAATCGGCTACATTTCAACTCGGCACTTGGACCCTCCGGAATGTTCATGCGGTTGCAAAATGTTTCGTACGCACTGTTTTCTCCCCTTGTGTCCTCATTGTGATAAAAAAGGAGAGGTTGAACGCGCGTTTAATCTGAATACATAATCTATGCCGGTGATGTGATGGCGCACTTCAAGGTAGATATTTCTTTATTACAGATATAAAATTTTGATTTATCTATTATAATTGACGTTACTACACTTATAAACTATAGTATACAATATTATTTTGAAATTGATTACCAAATCAAAGATATTCGCATTAAGGAGAAAAATCTGTATGAGAATAATCAAAAGAAAACTACGATTTAAACTCTTACTTAAAAATATAAAAGTCTCCTATGATTGATTCGTTTATTCTCCGTAAAAATTAATACAATATTTTTTGATTAAAGGAAAACAAAAGTCCATACTATCTTCCCGAACTTTGTCCCGTAATATCGATTATGCATATATTTGGTGAAAGCAAACAACCCTGCATAAAATAATGAAAATTTTGAAAGAACGTTATTTTATTTCCTTTGGAAGTCCTTTACTTCTTTACAAATATATTAGTTCTAACTACCAATAACTTATTTAATCAAAGAAACAAAATAATATTCAATAATCTTGTAACTCCTTCGCCATCAATTTAATATCATGTTTTTTTAAATCGACAACATTTAAAGGTAGCGTATACATGTTTCTTGAGAATCGAAAATACCAATTGTAAGTATTCGGCAATAGCGTTAATATGTGTTTATGTATGTGTATCAATATGAGTCCAGTTTTAATAAATAGATTTACATTGGTCTAGCAGCATTATAGTCTCGACGTATACTTTAGAATACAGTAGGACCAGAGAAAGCTACGTTTAAGTCTGCGAGTATTAAAATTTCCATAACATAGGCACGTGCGAACATATCAAAATATTAATAAAAATTTTTCAAAACATAAGTTGATAAATTTAATGAACAGTACAGAATGATGAAGGGGGTTACATGAAATCTTTTCATTCGAACCTTGCATTGAGTTTTCATAAACTGCTCGAATCTTTTATAAGATATCAAAGTTTTAATAAATATTTTAAACATATAAATAAGGTAAAAGATTAAAGCATGACGATCACAAGGTTTTATTGATAATTAAATATTTAAATATCGGTTCCTCATTGTTTTAAAGTTGTATAAAAATGTGAGAGATAGTGTTACTGACTACGGGAAGGGGGCGTACTGAATGGTGCTGGCGGGCGGCGCGAAAGCCGGTCTCGCGTTCTACCGACGAAGGAGGAGCAGCGAGGGAGGCGAGCATGCTCTCGAATTCCCGACCCTTCCGCAAGGAGAGGGGTGGCGCGGGGGGAGAGCATGCTCCGCGACTCAACGAACAAACAACACAGGGACGAGAGGATGCTCCCGAATTCCCGGCCCCTCCCACAGGCGAGGGGGGGGGGCACACTCCCTGGCTCAACGAAGAAGCGGCAGAGGAGGGAGGAGCACACTCCCAACGGGAAAACACAGAAACGGTGAAAGCGCAGCGCGTCAGCACCGGGGGGGCGACAGGGGGAAGTAGAAAGTTAGGTGAGGCCCGGAAAAGCGAGCGAACCCGGAAGGAGGGGGTACCTCCCCCGGAAGGAAGACGCGACGAGGGATTGGTGGAAAAGAGAAAGTAAGGAGTTTTCCGGGAGGGGAAAGCGATGCCGATGAGAAAAGCTAGGTAGTACCTTCCGAGCCTTAGCCAGGAAGACGTATCGCGCCTGCAACATTTTGCACATGTAAAAAGCCTCTCCGAATATACAGTAGACGCGCGAAAGGTCGGCGAGCAAAGAGTGAAGTGAAAAGGACAAGCGTCCAGGGCAGAACCGCGAGCCGAGACGGCCCGCAGACGAGTGAGGCACGAGGGACTCGCGAGAGAGTATCGACCGGGCACCACACACCTGAGGCGACGCTGCCGCGCACGGGAAAAAACGTGGAACGTAGCACGGGCGCGAGTAGGCGCGAGAAACCGCGAGGCAACGCCGCATCGAGGGAACGGGGCGCAGCGCGAGTGGCAAGGAGGGGGTGGTTGTGACGCCACTCGAAGACGCGTCGTCCGCCATCTTGGCAACGCCGAGTAACACCGCTGACATCACGCCAGACTCGCCAACCGCCATAGCGACAATACTTGACGTAACCAGTGTAGCTGACACGGCGTCGCAGCCCAAGGGAGTAAGCCGCCGCAGCGACCACGACGTGCACCCCGCAGCTGACGCCGTGAAACTGAAGGCGACGGCGAGCTGCGTGAGGAGAAGGGAGGCGGCGGCGCGTGACAGCTGACGCGCAAGCCACACCATCTTGCTCGAAGAGCGCGCGCAGCGACTACGGCGCAGTAGAGAACGCGCACGCGCAGTCGCGTTCCCCGATCGGCGCGGAGTTCAACTATCGGATTTCTCCGGTGCGCGCGCATCGCCCATCGAGGCGCGAGAAATTTAAATCGATTTAAGGTGCCTGGGTAGGAAAAGAACATTAACGCGGTGTGCTCGGCCCGCGGGACAGAGTGGAGGTTAAGACGGCCCGTGGAAACGTCCTGCGCGAATGTAGTGTAAGCCCGCTGACCTTTCGGCATCAGGGTTGTTACCGACGAGTCATCCCTGACTTACCGGCGCGCGAAAATACTTTACCAAAGCCAACTGTTCTGTGTTAATGCGGCATTTGTGTAATAAACTAAGTGAAGTAAATCCACGTAATTGTTTGTAAGCGGTCGGATTGTGACGTGACGCCACCAACAATTGTAAGCGACGGTGATGTAAAGTGTATCTGTTTAATAAATCAATCTAGTGACCGCCAATCAAGGCAATGAACAACCCTCCCTATTCCTTGACCGTTCCACCCCTGTGTCATTTATTTACAGATAGTTATAGAGATTGAGGATAATAGCTAAGAAAATATAAGATATTTTTAATTAAAATGGAGGCATCTTTCGTATTTGCATACATCTTTAATGCTGAATAATACTGCTTATATTTAAATTCATTTAAACATTTTACTTGTATTTTTCAATAGAGATCTCTTTTTATTTTTATATAATTTTTATAATCACAACATTAAATTGCAGTGTTTTTATTTTTTGAAGTCTAAGTTGGTACAATGATAATATATTATGATGATTTAATTATTTTTGTAATAAAATTTCCTATTTATATTATTAATATTTTACGATTTAGGGAATTTAATATTTTAATTTAAACAAGGAATATTTTTATAATTCAATAAAGATTTCTTGATTGTCTAAAAATTTTATATCTTTTATAAGTCAAAGAGCTGAATTTAGGTCCGATTTCAATGGCCAAAAATTAAACGCGTAACATAAATAATTAAAATGCGAGTAAAAGTATGTCTAGTGAAGAGACTCTTGATACTTCGGGCCCGATACATTTATTCGACACTTGCCATCATTGTATTTTTGTGCATTTCACTGAAGTTAAGATATCATTTCGAGTAGATGACACTAGATCATCTATGGGCTGGACAAGAGCGAAATAGCATTTTATATTGTAATCGCAAGAGCGCTCACTACGATTTGCGACGACTTTATAGCTGGGAAGGAATAAGTTGAAAAAAAAAATAAGACAGTTTTTTTTTACACCGGATTGCCAACGTCGACACCAATACAAATCTCTTTTTAACGCAGTCGCAGCTTTACATGTTACCGCAAAATAGTTATAAACAAATATAGTACAGTTCCACCACACAGGCATCTATATTCGCCGCAACAATATTATTATTCGTTTCACGGTTCTTCCCTATGCCCGTAATGCCACTACACCACTAAACGCTTACGTTTAAATCCAACAACACGACTGTCACCACTTCCACATACACGCCTACACTGCCACTGTACGATGACACGCTTACACGCTGTTACATTAATGGGTACTACAATTGTGGATATACCCTCACACGCACTTTACAATGCTACTACACATCATGTCAATCGCATACAGATTCGTTTTACGCCTTACGTGAATCCGTTAGCTCGTTTATGCCGGCTTGTTCTCGGAGCCGACTTCAGAATTTGAATTTCGTGCGCCTTTTCCCCTGGGCCTCTGGTCGAGGTCCGGGCTCTGGTTTGAATGTGGCGCTCGGATTTCTCGCCCTTTTCATTGAGATGACGCGTAATCGTTCAAGTTTCTATAGAGAGGATTCTCATTGCTACGGCGCATCCTTCGTCGCGTCATGGTGTGCGACTTCTCCGGTGCTGGCGTCATCGCTGTGACGTCGGTTACAATAGTGGCGCATGGCTTCAGTGTTAACGTCACCTCTGATGTCAATTTTGTGAGGGGAACAGTGTTGCGTCGTGTTCACTTTTTTCGCTTTTTTGTTCAATCGTCAGGTTTTCATCTCTCAATTTCAACACTATTTATCTGAGTGCCGGCAACGTCGAGCATACCACGGATTTCTCGGATGCGTCTGGCATTCAGCTGTCACTTGTGCGAGTGCGGCTCACGGTCGTAGGCAGAGTTACGCTCGTTATCTCAGCTTTACTCGCTCAATAATCTTTGCGAATAATTTTTAATATCTTTATGAAATTAGTGGTTTATAATTATCTTTTACTTAGGTATTGTCGTAACGACCTCTCACAAAAAACTGCCGTCGGGTCTACTCCGTGTCGCGTTTCTCCCTTCCCTCGGTTTTTCCGAAAAATTTCGTTTTTCTTTGCCATTTCTCCCTCCCCTGGTGTCCCTTCGAATGGGAGTACTCGTACCCCCTTCTAATTCCGCATTCCTTGTCCTATCTCTCATCCTTCGGGTCTTTCTCTTTTGAAACTCTCTCTATCTCCCTTCCTTCCGTGTGTTTCGGTGCCTACCCCCTCTCGCTCTCTCCTCCCCCCTGATGATGGCAGGTTTTCTCTCTCTTCCCTCGGCTCGCTTCTAGCCGAGGAACTCAAGATCTCGGTCCCGCGCGCTCCTTCCCCACGGGCAATGCTCTAATATAAACGTTGCCGGACAGGAAGGTCCGCGGAAGTGGTCGCATCCCCCAGTTCCCCGGCAGCAGGGTGGCGTATCAACTTGCGATACTTCGCTGCTCCATTGCTGTCGTAATAACGAGCCTCCTCCTACTCCGCGAGCCACCTCCACTACTCTCCTGCCGCTGCACCGGTGGACATGCATTCCAGTTGGTGACAGGGATAAAGTCAGCTGGGTAGTCTAAAGAGTCTCGATTACATATGAGGCCACGGTGTATAGTTAGATTGCGTTGATCTTCCGCTAGTGGTGAGGATTTCTCCCCACATCCGTTTCATATCCATAACAAACGCCAGATAGAGTTGAATTTATCGAGCGAAATATTAGATCGCGTAATTAATTTGTTCGAATATTTGTAAAAAGACATTTTTCTCCCCTCTCCCGTGCGTTGAAGAATTAATAAATGGATGCATTAGTTTTATTTCTTTTAAGTCATTGCTGTGTTTTATTTGTACAACCCTTCTACACCTTTCCTGAACTTCTTAACTTCAAAGATAATATTAATAATAACATTAACAATGGCAACAAAAATAATAAAAATTATGGTAATAATAAAGAAAAATTTAAAAGGTGGTAGAAAATTTTATAGAGAGCTTAGATGTTCTGGGTCGCACGCGCGCTACACTGAAGGAATCAGCTTGTCCTCTCTGACCGAAAGGCCCGAGTAATCCGCTGAACCTCCTTCGTGCTAGGGATTGGGGCTTGCAATTATTCCCCATGAACGAGGAATTCCCAGTAAGCGCGAATCATAAGCTCGCGTTGATTACGTCCCTTCTCTTTGTATACACCGCCGGTCGCTACTACTGATTGAATGATTTAGTGAGGTCTTCGGACTGGTGCGCGGCAACGTACTTTCTACTTTGTACGTTGCCCATTGTGCTGGGAAGATGACCAAACTTGATCATTTAGAGGAAGTAAAAGTCGTAACAAGATGTCTGCCAGTAAAACCTCACCTCTTTGGCGCTTTTCCACTTCACGCGCTTTGTAATTAAAACTACATAACAGGCGCGACACGAATGTGTCTAGGAGACTTTCTTTCCTGGTTCGTACTTCATCCCCGGAACTGTCGCTAACCATTACTTTAGGGAGGGAACAATATTCTATATCATTAGGGTACCCTTTACGCTAGTCCCAGCGAATCTAGAAAAAGGACTACCTTTTTACGTCTACATATGTCCTCGACGAATGAAGTGACCCATTATCCAGTTCTCTTTGTTAGCAAGCATTAGGATAACGATGCCTTCGGGAATGATCCTTTAGATATCGTTCTCCAGTGCCTTCCTTAAATGCTCTCAATTCTCATTTACGAAGAAAGTGCCCAAGGCGTTATTCTTGGCAGATTCGCAATGCATGCATCGAGAGTCATTATAGACATACGCAGACATATATACAGACATATTTTCTTAATGTAACTTTCAGCTTTTTCATAATCGAGTATCTACCTTGCTTGGTGGACAAGGTTCTTCTCCTGGTGGAGAAGACCGATGTGAATAACCTCAGCGATTACTAGAAAGGCTGTTTTCGAGACCGTGTGATATAAACACGATACACGAAGTGCACATCTCCAACGTACAGTCGCCATGCATCTTCGATATATATTGTACCAAAGCTCATTAGCCCAGACCTCTGCACTGTAAAGCTTGACGGACTTGGCAACATGTAACAGCAACGGACTGACATATGGAAATGGCCCACCTACGTTGGTCATGACCCTACATAGGGTAGTCACTACGAATGTCTTTTTATTCGTCGATAATAAGCAGCTGCACTTTATGTATTCGCTTCTTCGTGAACAGCACTAGCTCAGTTTTTGCCTCTGTTGGTGTCATCTCGAGATCTATTAACAAATTCCCTACGTGATCTGATTGAGTCACATCTGTGGTAGTACCATATTACCTGCTGTAATGGTGACTATTAAGTTATTCGCATACCCGATCAGGAAATCCTAATAGAAGGATCTCGTCGATTAAATATTTCTATGATTCTAATATAGAGCATTAGGCCGCATCATTCGTTAATTTGCTCTATTTTGAGCCCTCCATCGTCTGAATAATATAATATAATAATATATTATATAAATATAATGAATCAGGTCCTAAGGCAATTTCCGATTATTCGCAAGAGATATCTGGGTATCCTCAAGTATCAATCCATCGCCCCAAGCATGTCTGTCCACCTTATAGACTTGAAGGCGTTTTTTATTTCAATGTCCCCAAGAGACATCGCTCGGGAGAAATTGTTTCCCCTTTCCGCGTTGCTTGACGCCTTCAATACATGCTAGATACCGTTGATGGTGGACCTATCTTTCCAAAAGACCTACTGTCTTTCAGAAAAGCTGTTAGTTGTTAACAGCTCTGGATGCAAAGATTTTTCAGAAGCTTCACCAGGATCTCAGATGTCGAGCATGCACAGGAGTCTATACACGGTGAAGCATCTTATAACTTCTTGCACTTACTCACCAGCGTAATCCTCGCTTTCTTCTTACAAAAGTAAATAACTTCTATCTAATGACACAAATTGAACATGACAAGCAATAGTTGAGGATTACTTTTAGCCATCACTTTCAGCATCTTCGTTGGAAGGTTATAAAACCCTGATACCTTATGGCTCCATCTGAAGGTTCAGGACTGAATGGCACCCGGAGTTCATCCCTTCGAATGGAATGTGTGTGGAGAAGGCATGGACGATTCTGCACATGACCAACTCTCTCATGGATGTGCTCTTGGCGAACGTTCCCAATGTGAAGGCGATAATGTACTCTAATCTCTACGGATGTTTACTGAGATCTTCTCCCAGTTTTTTCCAACAGTGGTACTTATTAACCTTGATGTCTTTTTATATAATTAAAAAAAAGATATTTGGTTATTGTAGCTAAAAGTTGGTTATTTACATACATAAATCAACAATTATTCGTTATGACTATATATTACGTATAATAATATATTATATATATATATATATATATATGCGGTGTTTTTGTTATAAATATAATATGTTTATTATTGCATTATCATTATTTTAATTATATAAGTAATTTACTATTTTATTCATTATTTTTTGAGTTTTGTAATTTTTCTGTAACAAAGTATTTAATAAAAAATTACAGGAAATCCAAATTCATAAACTTATTGTATAATAAGGGTTCTAGAACAAAATCTGGACCACATAAATAAAAGTGGTCCCTGTTTATTAGATTATGTAATTATTATATATTTTATTTCTTACATTTTCCATTTACTTGAATTTTAATTTTAATTTTTTATACATTGAGACATCTGTAATTATATGTCTATTTAGTATTTTTTAATAAAAGAAGTCATTTTTTTTTTAAAATTTAATTACTGTATTTTATATCGTAAATGATTACTTTCAAACTTTTATTTTAGTATTAATATTTAATTAAAAAAATTTTCTAATTTTAATTTTCGCACCGTGTGAACTATTTACTGAAAGCTTTTAATATAAATACTCGAAACTGAAGTTTTATTTTCATTCATTTGTACTTATAAACTTTGTACACATCTATTTTATTATTTTAAGAGTAATTTGTATTTCATTTTTGAAGAAATAGTTCACCATCCACTAGAATTTATTTTACATACGATCTTATTGGATGAAGATAACATCAATGCAACGTATTTCTTAGTATGATATAGTCTAAGAGTAAGTTGATTATCTTAATATTCATGGGAACTTTATCAATTATTATTTCATTATTTCTTAAATAAAATTTTCTCAACTAATAAGAATATGTCGGATGGAAGTGTATTGTTACCTCCAGGACTAGAACATTCATTTGTTGCACGAAGAGAAAAAGTGCAAGATTTGAATGGATTTAATTCAGAACGTTGGACATTGAATGGAAAATCTGAGAAACATGCAAAACAAAAAAAGAAAAAGAAAAAGAAAAAGAAGCAAAAATGTAAAACTGAAAAAGACGTTCGTACTTCCGTAGAAATTAATAATATGAAAGAATTTCCAGCAGAAATTGAATATATTCAGGAAGTGCCAAGTATTAATGATCTAGAACCAATGTACAGACAATTTGCTAAAGTATTTGAAGCTTTTAAATTAGTCGAGTCAGAGAAAAGTAATACAGATATAGGTGAAACAATTAACCAGTATCCACCAATAAGTGCTGCTACTGCTGTAGCTGGAGCTATCGCTAATAAACTTGGAACATTATTAGATGAATATGATGACGATCTCTCATCTCAACAGCAACAACAGCAAATTTTGGGTGAAAATGGAGCGCCTCGACTTTCTAAAAGAAAATTGAAAAAATTGACACGACTAAGTGTTGCTGAACTTAAACAACTGGTTGGAAGGCCAGATGTAGTTGAAATGCATGACGTCACTGCTAGAGATCCTAAGCTTTTAGTTCAACTTAAAGCTCATAGAAATACAGTTCCAGTGCCTAGACACTGGTGTTTTAAAAGAAAATATTTGCAAGGAAAACGAGGTATAGAAAAACCACCATTTGATTTACCGTCATTTATAAAACGTACTGGAATTACTGAAATGCGTGCAAGTTTACAAGAAAAAGATGAATCCAAAACCCTTAAAGCTAAAATGAGAGAACGTGCAAGACCTAAATTAGGTAAAATTGATATTGATTATCAAAAACTTCACGACGCTTTTTTCAAATGGCAGACGAAACCAAGAATGACTATTCATGGAGACTTATATTATGAAGGAAAAGAATTTGAAACTAGATTAAAAGAAAAAAAACCTGGTGAATTAACAGATGAATTACGCACTGCTCTTGGTATGCCTATTGGACCCAATTGTCATAAGGTACCTCCTCCATGGCTTATTGCTATGCAACGTTATGGACCACCTCCAAGCTATCCAAATTTAAAAATTCCTGGTTTGAATGCACCAATTCCAGATAGTTGTGCTTTTGGTTACCATGCTGGTGGTTGGGGTAAACCACCAGTCGATGAAACTGGACGACCATTGTATGGTGATGTATTTGGAATATCAAGAGCTCCAGGAAGTGATGCTTTAGATGAAGAAATTGATCGAGGAATGTGGGGTGAACCCGAGTCCGAATCTTCAGGAGATGAAGATGAAGATGATGAAGAAGAAGATAAAGATGAAGAAGGTAGATATTTGTTTATTGATTCAATATTAATATCCTTATATATATTGAAATTTTCTAATTATATAAAAGTAAATCAGAATACTGATTTATTATTCTATATAAAAATATAATTTATCAATATTTATTTAAGTAGGTAAAGAAGATGTTACTGGATTAGTTACTCCTGGGGCTGAAGGACTTATCACTCCAAGTGGTATTACATCTATTCCAGCTGGATTAGAAACACCAGAAACAATTGAACTTAGAAAAAGAAAAATTGAAAGTGAAATGGAAGGTGGTGATACTCCTGCATTATATACAGTTCTTCAGGAACGAAGAACTGAAGGACTTGGAGGTAGTATGATGGGCAGTACACATGTTTATGATATGACAGGAGCAGGTGGTCAAGCTCCACCATCTGTTATTGCTGCCAGACGAGGCATTATTTCTACATCTGAAGTTAGGGCAACAGAAAGAGAAGGAGCTGTTGAATTAGCTCTTGATCCAAGTGAATTGGATTTAGATTCTGAAGCAATGGCTACTCGTTATGAAGAAACAATGCGTAATCGCCAAGCTCTTCGTAGGGAAGATTTATCAGATATGTTACAAGATCATGTTCAACGACAAAAGGTAATTTTTTAAAATATATATTTTATGTATTATATACATTACACTAACATTATATATGCATATATTTTACAGAGTAAGAGAAAACGTCAACAGAATCAAGATACAAAATCATCCAAGAAATATAAAGAATTTAAATTTTAACTATTAATATTATATGAAAAACGAAATACGACGCTAGCAATGAAATTAAAAATCTGTTTAATACTTTCAACATTCTATTCTATAAATGTATTATTTTAGTTTATTATGATTTATGGTTAAATTTAGTTAATTACTTATATTTATAATATAATGTAATTTTAAAACTTAATTAAACAATTTATTTATGATTTCAGTTTTCTTTAATAAATTTAAAAAAAAAATTGAATAAAGTTTTTAATGAACGAATTTTCGGTAAAGAAAATTATGTATGAAAATTTCTAAAAAAATTTTTTTCAATAAATATATCAAAATATATGGTAACATCAATATATATATATATATATATACATCATAATTAACCAGGAATGTAAGAATTCTGGAGTCTATGTTTAGAGGTTTTTTCTAAAAAGGTATTTCATTATATTTATTTAAACCGGATAAATTAGTCACTGATACCTTTATAATTTCTTTTAACATCTATTTTATTCCAAAAGCTTATATAGGATTATAATTTAATGTATTTTTAAATGAAAAATGTTCAATTCTATCGATCAATTTATTATTCCCTTATACTGCAAAGGAATGTGCTAATTTTGTGAAAAACAATGAAAATGAATTTTGAAATTAAAGATCATTAAAGAGTACATAATTTAAAATCAAACCTAAAAAATATCCGCTTATCAAAATTAAAGTTTTGAGAAAAAGTAACTGAAAATTGGGTTTAAAAGTGTAGATATATTCTGGTTTTCTTTATGTAGAATTTGTCTGCTTTCACTAAATATATGCATAATTAGTATCATGGGACGAAGTCAGGGAAGATAATGCGTAGTTTTTTTTTTGGTCGAAAAATATTGTATTAGTTTTTACGATAAACAAACTAATTGCAGATGACTTGTATTTTTAAGTAGGACCTTAAATCGTAGTTTTTTTCTGAGTTTTCTCATAGATAAAATTTTCCTTAACATCAAATTTTTATCCTTAACGCGAGATATCTTTCATTTGATAGCGGCGCATTAGCTGTCAGTGATTAAGCTCGTCAAATTAACTGAGTGCGTACAGAAATGTGCGATTTTCTTACAATCACTATTACTTTTATTTAACAGCTCACTGAATTTGAAAAAATATTTGTTTTGTTTTTTCCCTGTATGTTCTGCATTTCAATTTTTATAAGATTTATAAAAAAATGGTAAACCGAATTTGGAAAAAAAACATCCATTTACTAGATTCAATATTTACAGTATTAACAAGGTTTATTATATAAAATTTTGTCTACACGTGCAGCAATTGTTCATTGTAAAGATATCAGGCATTAAGGCATGATTTCATCACTTAATTGTGGTAATTGCTTGAATTTACCTATTACAAGACAAGAGGAAGAAGGGTTATATAATATATAGGAAGCATATAATTATCTATAGAGGGCAAGGCGACTTTGTGTACATTTGTATTATATTGTAAAATATAATTCATACGGGTTTAGTAAATATCTGTAGAAGAAAATAAAATCAATTCTTATGTATCTACCAATCATTTGAAGCGATTAATGTCTTAAAATAGTAACATTATATATAATGTAAATATAAAAAATTTATAATAACTATAATGTAATTAAAAGTTTAAAATCAATAAGAAAAATTAATTAATCTATGGAGATAGTAAATTGCACAATTTTAGACTATAATATTACGTATAATATACTATTTATTCAATACAAAAAAAAGGTGCATCCGATCTTAAATAATTATGAGAAAATATTAAAACTTATAAGAAAATTATATTATAGTATATTTTATATAAATGAAATGTAGACACTAATATTTTTGAGATTTAAGTTTTATGTGATCTAAAATTAATGAGGCTAGGTTCAATTCGAGTTTGATTTATAAATGAGCACGGATCTTAACTCGATAATTTATTAAGTTTTAATAATATAAATTATGAGAAAACAAGATTATAACCGTAATATAATTAAATGTATTTTAAACATAATAATTTTGTACTAGAGAGTTAATTTATTTTATATAAATTTAAGTATATTTAGAAAATTAAATAATTATAAAATGATTGCTTCTGTTAAGAATTTCTTGCAGAATTATATAAATTTGATCAATTTATAAATAAATATATATATATCAATTTATTTATTTATATACAATTTATATAATAATTATATTATATAAATCAATATATATATATACATATATATATATATTTGGATTAACTATTTTAATAAAAGCAAATATCAATTTTTTTAAAAATTGTTTTGTAATAAGTTTATATAAAAGACGTCTAATAAAGAATAAAGAAAATTCTATAAATTTTATTCTTTATAGTTACATTATATATTTTATTTTCTAAATTCTAAAAAACTTATACTTTTCAAAAAATCGATAGATCTTGTATGAAAAATTATTAATTATAATTATAGAAATTAATGAATATAGATATTTTAATAACATTTTCTATATTTTATATGACGTAAAGTGTTTAAAATTCAGCCATAATTTAAATATTTTATATTTATTACATTTACGATTGAGAAATCTTATTAGTAAATAATGTCATTTATTAGATATAAGGTTTCATTCGCTAGTCAAATTAATATATTTTTAGTTTTATTTGTAGATAAATAATTTATTCGTTTAGTTAATAAATGTATAGGAGGTAAAATTTTAAATTTTCAATCTGTGCATTTTTAATTTTCTTTTCTGAATAAATTTTTGTAAACTAAATACTGTTAATGGTTTTGTAAGATAATAGAATAAAAGTAAAAGACATGGTAAAAGAATAACTATAATAAATCTACTGATTGCACTACCAATGTCTAGCCAACTACCTTCTGTAGTAACACCAAACATAAGCGGTATTGCCAGGCAATCACTTAAGAGTAGAACAGCTGAAAACATTTTTGAATTTGGTGCCAGAATTTGAATATAACATCCTAATAATATTAGAGGTAAAATCAACTTTACAATTATTAGGGTAGTCATTGTGAATGGTGAAAATAATGTCACAAAATGTCGAGTCCAGGATGGATCAAAGGAGCTAATGCTTGCAATGTTACCAGTGCCAAAAAAGCAAATTAACATGTATAACATCTAAATAAAATTTTATTAAGGAAACGCAAAATTTATTTTTTTGTATAATTTAATAAGTATAATTAATATAGGTAATTGAAATTCATGAAAATATCAGTTTTCATATATTTAACATGTGTTATACAAATTTGAACAGGAACTCATATCTGTATTTTAATTATTTACTGTGCTATACTTATAAATAAATGTGTTGTAATCAGTAAATGAATAAAAGTGTATTAATTCAAATGAGTATGAGTTAAGCTGAATAAATTAATTATATAAACAAGCGTAGCCGGTATATAAAATATAATTAATACAAGTTTTTTCATGGGCTATTTAAGTTTTTGTTTGAACTCATTTTGATTATCATTTTTCAACGGACATGTTATCGAGCTAAACTGTCCTCTTTACTAAATAATATATATAAACTATAACATGAACTACTGTTATTGCATTTACATATTATAAATTGTGAATTGATATTTTTTATATACATTTTTATAAAATAAGGAAATTTAAAGTTGATATAATTATATGATATATTAATGTAAAATAATAAACATTTTATTAAAATCTATATTAATTATACTTAAATAACAGTTCTTTTACTTTACTTATTTCATATTATTTCAATGTTTAAATTTAAATTTCTATTAATTCCAGCATAAAGATAATAGCCATATTATTTCAGCACGTTAAAACATTAAAAACATGTCAAAAATTTCAATGTCTGCTGTTAATATTATTAATTAGATTATTAATGGCTTTTGTATAATTTTTTAATAGAAATAAAATATAAAATATAATGGTGATGAATTTTAATGGAAATATCTATTATTAATAAAATATTGAACGATTTTTAATAGTTTTTAGTTATATGTAAATTATGGTTGTATATTTTTGATTGTATACATCTGTTTTATTAATATTATTAGTAATATGCTTTTTCTAAGGTTATCTAAATATTATTCTATCATTTACATAAAACTATTTGTAATTAGAATTTAGCAAAGCTTTCATAAATCTTATTCTATGTAATAATTAATTTAATAAATATACATTTTTGTATAAATTATTAAGCATATTATGTAATTGGTAGAAATACTATATATATATATATATATATAGATATATATATATATTAAATTATTGGAATATATTCTAATTACGTAAACAAGTTTTTATATATATTCAAAATGATTTTATGTTTTATTTAAAAAAAGCAATTTAATTAGTTTTAAGAATTAAAAATTGGATTTATATATGTACTGAAAGCACTATACTAAATATTTTATGAATGTTTTTTTATTTTAATTATATTTGTTTTAATATTTCTATTAAAAAAAATAATTTTTCTATTAATGAAAATTATTTATGGAAAATACTATGTATTAGAAAAAAAAGTATTTATATATATTCTAATTTCTTTTATTGCAGATTTTTTTTTTATTATTTCAATTAAAATCAAAATACACCATTTTTTGAAAAAATTTTATATTATAAATTTAATCTAATTATTATAATTAAAACTTGTAAAAGGATACAAAAAAAGTTGCCATGCTGAATTTTCGAAGATTTAAATCTTTTTTATCAAACATCGATTTTTGTAAATACTCATATGTTGGCCAACATTGTAAGTGTATAGAAAAAATAAAGAAAAACAATGATTCATATGAAGTAGATAAAAGAGAAA
Organism: Ceratosolen fusciceps; assembly: GCA_018883505.1. Lineage (NCBI taxonomy): Eukaryota > Metazoa > Arthropoda > Insecta > Hymenoptera > Agaonidae > Ceratosolen > Ceratosolen fusciceps. The sequence continues at coordinate 834,858 of RCIC01000043.1, forward strand.
ATGGGCTTAAAAATGCCATAGATATGCCAAAAATTCTTTGATTCCAATTATTTGGATAAAGCCAAATTACAATCGGTGTACTTAAAAGTATGAGCCATGATATCCATGATCTTCCATCAATTAAATCCAAACACATAAGTACAGTTAATAATATACGTATAAATTCAATTGCTTTGTTATATTGGTAAATTTTTTGTTTACATAAAATTAATAGTACACTCATTATTAAAGTAATTATTCTGTAATAAAGAATTATTATCTTATTTAAAATTAAAAACTATTTATTTAAAGTACATTTCAGTTATTAATAAAAATAAACTAAAATATAGTACTATATCTTACATTAGGTATATTCTGGGCTGTGATCCAACCACTGGTAATAGCGGAAAAGCTGCAATAGCAACACCAGTAAATATGAATTTTGAAGTTGCACTTTCATCAAATATAAGTTTCATTAATTTAAGTGTTAGTAACATGCCAATACTAAATATCCATCTGTATTTTAATCCATATAACATCATATAATTTAGAATAAAAACACCAACACATTCCAATAATGATTTTTTAGAATTTATTTTTAGTGTTGGTTTTTTCTTAATGATTTCTTGGCATGCAAGCCATAGTGATAGTATACTAATAATACCATAGCCTAATAATTTCCACTCTTTACAGCCAGCAGCTATATTATTTCAGTATAGTTATAGTTCATTGTATAGTAATTCAAAATTATATTATAATTAAATATTTGTATAAATCTATGTAATTAATAATATAAAGAAATTATATTTAATATTAAAACTTTTTTGTTTATAATAATATTGTACAGAAATTTCTAATTAAAGGTAGACGATATAGTTATTTTTAATATTATTTCTCAACATGTTTTTATAACATATCTTTTAATTTTATTTGTTAGATATTTATAAATATAAAATGATGTATTACCTGTATATTCAATTATAAAAAGAATAATTATAACAATTAATGTAAAATTGGCTAAAATTGACCAAGAGAAATATTTTAACTGTATAGTTTGTCGTTGTATACCACATAGATTAGTAAAAAGAAATGTAATCCATCCAATCCACATAAACAATAAACACATTGTAGATCTTTTTGTTTGATATCGACGATAAAATTTAAGAGTATCTTTAGCTAATTCAAAAATATGTTCTATTTCATTAGTAGAATCATTGATGGTTTTTAAATTCAATAATTTTTCAGCATTCAAAAGTTTACTCTTCAACATTTTATCTTTCCAGTAAATATTAGCTGTATTTTTACCTATGGTTAATTCTCTATTGGCTTTAACTTGCTCACCAAGTTGTTTTGCATTAGTTAGAAAAGCATTTAATATAAACTCTTTATATTTTAAATCTAATAACTTATATGGAAGTACACCCTAATAAATATACATATAAATATATCAGAATTATATATTAATGAATTATTAAAAAAAAACAAATAATTTTGTCTTACTTCATTATTAATTGGTATTGGGATTCCTAGTAAAGTTGAAATAAGAGGCGTGATGTCAATTTGTTCAATATGGTACAAATGCGTATCTTTTATAATACCAGCACCCCATATAATAAATGGTGTTTCTGTTTCATCTGTTGAGCCACTTCCATGGGAACCCCAATCAGTCATTCCATGATCTGATGTAAAGATATAAACAGTACTATTATCATTAAAAAATTTTTCTGTTTTTTTTACAACTTCTTGTATATTATAATCTATTTCTCTTATGGTTTCTACATATTCCCTAAATTAATAATTAATATACATAAATACTTCCATATATTTTATCACAATTTAAAAAAAGTTAAACATAATATTTCATAAGTATCAAATTAATTAAATCTTATTAAATTAATCAATAAACTTATAAATGATATTTTTTAATGATTATAACATATTTTATATACTAGAATCAAAAGAATTAAACAATTATTATTAATTAAGTATATATGAGATTTACTTCATATCCATTTTCATATTTATGTAATGTACCATTAATATTATTTTAATATTTCCTTTCTAATTACAGTGAATATATTCAATTAACCATGAAACAGAACTCTACTTACTGAGATAAAGGTTTACGAGCATGTCCAATAGTGTCACACCCAAGTAAATGAAAATAAAGTATAATCTTATTCTTAGTCTTATAAATAAAAGCTTCATCTTTTAACCAAGTAAAATATTGATCAAATACCCACAGATCTAATCGTTTCATTGCGCTTGCATTGTTACTGAAATCTTGCCAACTAGCTGGATAATTTGCACCATAAATATTTTTATGATTTGCTGAAAGTTCAATTATAAATAGTTTTCTAACTTATTAGATATCATAATAGATAATAAATGATATATAATAAAAATTATATAATTTAATACCTTTAATAAATAAATTAATTATATCAGGGCTACCCCAAAGCCAAGATGCACGACTTTTATTAAAAATTGAATCAAAATCTATTGGATTCTTTTTCCAGCCAGTAAATAAAGCACTAGGATCTTCATATAATCCAGCAACTATTGCAATATTTCCTGGTCTCGATTCAGTAGGCATTCTAGTATGAGAAATTCCTGAAACACCATGATTTTGAATAATTGAGCTAAAATAAAAATAATTATTTAACAATAATTATTAATACATGTATATTAGTGTGTGTATGATTATCATACCTTAAATAAGGTGGAATATTGTTTTTAAATGTTCTGTAGCGAAGCCCATCAGCTACAAAAATAAAAACTCTTTTTGCTGGCGAATCTTTTGGCATTGGAATTACAGATAATCCTGGTATGATTGGAGAATGAAAATTTACATCCATAACACCCCATAATAAAATAATGTGAATAAATATACCCCAAGGTACGATAAACATATTTAATTTATGTAGAAATAGATCATTATTTTTCATTTTGATATATATATATATATTATTTTTTAACTTAGTAAGTTATTATAATCAATAAGAATTACAATAGTCTTAGATACGTGTTATTTCTTTACTAAAATGAATATGCCATTAATTTTAGCAATTTTTTCAAATTTAATTTCGAAAAATACTATAAATAATACATTATAAAATAGGCTGTAACAGTTTTGACAATAATTTTAATAGCATGTAGCGATTTATAAAATGTATAATTATTATAGATACGTAACACTCAATTATATTCTTTATCTCTACATATACGGTTCTAATTTTCTATTGGTTAGATCTTTCATTTCACCTTCCAATGTTTTTCTTAGACACTTCCAATGTTTGCACACGAAATGTGTGTGTAGTTACCTATGCGGAATTAATCGTACTCGGTCCACAGTTGGTAAAGGTAATAATTATCTTCTCATTTTACCGAGCAACGACCACCTGAAAAATAAGTCTGGCGATCTATCTTCTGCGTATATCCCACTCCCATCTTCTCTACTAGTTGACTAGGAACAATTCTTTGTCTTGTACTTTGGTTTTAACTCAATCGAGTATCCCTCTTATTTCATAACTGAACTTTTATTCTTGAACAAAATGAAAATTTGGTTGATGGATATCACATTAGGGACGATAAAGGAAGTCAATATTGAAACTGTCTAATACGAGTGTGCTACACAAGTATTTCAAATAGTGGAGCCTCAGAGTCAACTGGTACTGTTGGCTCATTATTTTCACGGAAATGTGTCGAAAAGAGTATAAACGGTGTCGTCTATCACCATACTTATTCAGATATATGGTTCACTACACTATATTCAGATTTTTCTATAGCTTGTTTCAACAATAATATTTACTAGCTTTAATGGACTGTTTCAAAATTATCGCCAGATGTTAAGCGATCTTGGAAATGGTATCATGGCCGCAGGGTCAGTCTCTTTAAGTTATTTGTCATAGCTACAAGTAGTGACGTTGGACCCACGCAATCTCGTTTATCTACCAATAATCTGGACATCGACTCTTTTCCACAAATTCCGTGGGTATTACTTCTTTGCAAATTTGGCGTATCAGATAGATGGTTGCAACTGTCATCACTCCCGTTTGTTCAAAAAGCGTTTTACTCCTTGATATTTTAACCAGAGTTTGATGTATGTATTCTAGGAGTATATATTAATTATCGCTAGTTGTATAATTTCATGTATATTTCATCGTAAAGGATAAATTCAGGATGGTCCATTCGTAATTAAGTTTCCAAAATATCAGCATAGAATTGATGTTTAAAATAACTGACTTTATTCTAAAAATAATGCCTATGACTAAATAATTAAATTATAAAAGAAAATGAAAATGCGTAAGACTATAAGAAACGTGAAAGAAAATGAAAATGCGTGGGATATAAGAAAACTTTCTTCCACTTAATGAGAAAAAAGTAAAAATATTTACGTAACGTAAATATTTATATATACATTCGTATGTCATATGCATTCGATTTCGCATTTTTTTCTGAAATAAATGATAATATACATAATTATTTATTAAGACCTAACCTCTGATATAACATAGTATAGTTATCTCTGACAATACAATCTTAATTCTTATCTCATGATCATAAAAAGTGAACAATTTTCCACTGATTTTTGGTAGATTTATTTACACATTTTCTTTGGCCGAACTAACAAGTTATAGACTGTATGTTTATTATCGCGAAACTCGATAAGTAAATCTTTAGGTAAAATGCTATAAACAGTAACGTTTATGGCCTAGATTTTCTTATGTATATCGTAATATTCATACTACTAATTCTTTTTACAAAAGTAATTATATATACACTAAAATAGCTCCTTTACATTAAATTTATCTGAGCGTAAACACTAAAATCAAACTTTATGAAAAAGTTGTAAGCATACAGATTCAAATACTATTACAAGTTTAAAGGTAAATTTTAACAATCGAAGGGTCAATTTACACATGTGATAATATAATTTTCATTGCATTGTTTCTTAAATTCTCATTTACATTGAAAAGTTTTAATTTAGAAGTATAATGGTATCAAATATAATTACTGAATTTTCTTTGAATAAAAAATATGCACATTTTCTTTCCATATCGACTTCAGCTATCTACTAAGAACGTATAGCTTTGAAGTTGTAGAAAATAAGAAATAATTCTAACCTAAATTAACTACTTTATCTACTTTATAAATCTAATATATATAATAGAGTTATAAAGGATCAGTCAAAATTACTCATAATGGTTATCGATAAACTTAAAAGAACGATAGTCTTCTTTAACCTATTAGTGATATCTTTCTTTAAAAAACTTACTATCCACGTTTTTTCTTGTTGTCGTATTATTCCTCTAACAAAAAGAATGCTTTTCATTCTCAGACGATTAGCTGATTGTTTAATTGCTCTCTTTCGAATACAGTAGGGTCGTCATAGCTAATATTATTAATCTCATAACAAAAAAGAATTAATATATAACTAAAATATAAGAAATAAACACACCAAATAGTGAATACTTATGCTAATTGAATTTTTAGAAATAATTGTAAGATAAATCGTATATATAAGAAAATACAAATAATACTTATAATAAAGTTTAGAGTATCTTATTTAACGAACAGTGTTCTTTTAATCATATTTAATCGAATAGTGAAGTAGCATTCGAAAATGGTTTATCTGGTTAGGAAGTTAGTCTTGTCGAATGCCAAACTAAGGTTACTCGAGAATGGAAGAAGTACCAGGATAAAACTTAGTGTAAACATGGAAGGTGCGATGGAATAGTAGTTTTAAGGGTTCGATATAATTTATACCGGTAGCAAGGCAGTGACGGGATATACACTATATGGGTATTGCAGTGGCAAAGAGATTTTTAAGTTTCGGCGGTGGTGTGGCGATGGGAGTGGATCCGTGATAGAGAGAAGGAGGGTCAATTCGTTCCGTTTAGGTTTTCTTTTTTCTCTAACAGAGTAAACTTCATTTTGGTAATAATAAATTTGTTACTGATAAACACTGAGTTAATTAAGTAATTAACGATAATTTCTACATATAATTTAATTAAATTAATATACAATGTGTTTTAAATTTATTTAATTTTATTTGAAAAAAAATTCTAATTTTGTCTTATTTTACATATATTACATGAGCATATTAAAATTAAATTAGTAAATTAAATAAAAAATATTTTTTTGTATACCAGTAGATAACCCTTATTATATATTAATTTTTCAAGTTAAAATAAAACAATTAGTATTAATTTTTTTAGAAAATTTAAATATTTATTCTGAACGTAACTATTTTTATATTACTATTATTTTATATCATGCTATTTTATATAGTTATAATAGTTTACATTAAATAATTTAAATTGGAAATATAAATTAAAATAAATGAATTTTGTACTAATAATGAAATATTTCATGATTAGATTTTTTTATTTTAATCTATATTAGTATGGTTTCCTTAACTTTTTAAATTATATTTTAAAATTCTTTATTTATGTATAACAATTTGTTATAAGTAATAATTTACTAGAAAATATTTTAATTGGTAAAATTTATGAATTTCAATTATATCTTACAGTATTATTATAAGTTATTAAGCATTTTCTTAATAATTTAAAAGTAATGATAAAAAAGCGAATATTTACTTAAATATTCTAAAAAATTTTTCATTTCTCACGAAATAGGAATTATTAATTCGCAATCCATTATAGTTTACTAATTATTTTTAATAGAATTTCTTTTATAGTGAATATTTAAGAATTTTTAATACTAAAAAAATTGTGTTTTTAATTAATTGTATTTCATTGGTAAACAAAATATGTTTGTTAATATAATTGAGAAGTTTTCTAGATGCTATTATATAAATATTCATTCATCGAAGATTGCAAAGAATTTATAAAACGAAATTTTTTTATTATAAACAAATATATAATATATTAACAAAAATTATTTATGGAAATTTATTTTGAAAATGTTTTTGAAATGAAAATTATTAACAAATGAAATTGTGGAGGGAATGGTAAAATTCACTAAAATACCGAAAAATAATATACTCCGTCATTAAACTATGTTGAATAAATTATCAATGTTTTTTTTTAAAGAATAATTAACTACATAAGTGGTGTTATCGATGACCGCGAAGGTTCTGATGACTAGTCTATCATAAGATTAGGGGTCAAGGAGGTCATTGTTGTCATTCAAGATTAACAGTACGCGTGCCAGTAAATAGTATAAAGATATATTTTTATCCTTGTTCTTTCCAAAAATTTTTATATTCCTCGTGAAAATACTTTTTCTCATTATTTGTTTTAAGTTCAGAATAAAATGAAATCTTTAAAATCATTCATATTGTAAGTAAATTTTAGTTTTACATAATTAATATCAGGATGTTTAAATTTATATATAAATTTAAACTATATTATGATATAAATTAGTATTTATTAATTATGAATATAACGATTTATTTAATAACTTTAGATTTTATTAAATTCTGATTCAAAGGACTACTATTCTTTACTATGCAGTACTTATAATTTAACAGATATAAGATTTTTCTAAGTAAATAATTATCAGTATTATGACAGCAAATTGAAATAATTACAAGTAAATAATAAAATTATTACTTATATATAAATTATGTAAGGTACTGTTTATACATATGCATTTGTAATAAAAATTATTTATAACAGTATAAGAATAAGAACAAATATCTTTAAAAACCAGATATGATGCTTTCTATTTTAGTATTCTTATATATTTACAACGATTGGTTAAATTTTTTAATTTGATAATAAGCAGTGAAAAAGATGGCTTATAGAAAACAAACTTATATATTTAAATTATATTGTATAGTAAATATTTATACAATACCAAGAGCAGAAACTTCACCTTCGAACTTAATAAGCACATTCAAATTATATTTGACTTATCATTACTATTTTATCACATGTACGTAACAGTTATTTCGAATTCAGTTTTAGTATGAGGATTTATACACAAAATTCTATTTCAAAATAAAATAATAAAAATAAAATATTCGAATGATAAAGAAAAGAATCCTTAAAGTCACTTCAATTAAATGAAATAAAAATATTACTTATTTTTATTTCTAAGTATTTATAATTACATTTTTAAAAAAGAATACGAAATAAACGAAAATATTATGTTTTGCATACAATCTAAATATTCTTATTATAATAAAAATATAGAAGTTGATAAAAACTATTTTAATACAACAGTTTAAAAAATATATTATTGAATATTTTCCTTTTCCTTTTATATTTTCAAATTTTAGTCTATTTCAAAAATTACAATCTATATTAAAAGCATTTTGGGCGTGTAAGATTGGAGTTTTCAGTGACGTTTATTATTTAATATTAGAAACAATTGTTTTCTGAAAAATATTGAAGTCACCATCTTCAAGTTTCGGTTTCAATTCATTGATGAATAATTTAATCATGGAATTTACTGAATATTATTTACATTATCCTTGATTTCTTACAAATAAATCAATTTAATTTTCTAAAAATATATATATATATTTTTAATTTTTAATCTTTTTATTACATAAATTTTTTAAATAAATTAAATTAAACACATCATATGAATAATAAAAAATAAATTTAATAAAATATTTTTTGTTTAAATAATATTAACGTTATTTTTGAAGTTCTCAAATATCTAAATTCTGAATTAGAAAATCCTATATTATTCAAATTTAGGTTTGATAATAATTTGAAATACGCCTTAATATTTTTACGCTTAAATATATTTAAAGATATTTTCAGGTTTAAAATTGAAATTAATTATTTACAATGATGACAACATTTTTTTATAAAATGTATTAATATTTAGCTAGCCATATTAAAATAAGTTACATTATATTATTATTGTATTATTGCTTAGAGCACCTTAAAATTATTATTAATTTTCCAATATCGAGTTTGAAAAATGAACTAATTTTTTTTTATTGTACAATAGAGTTTTGAATTTTATGTGATTGTTTTTAAAAACTTGATACTTTATATTAATTGCCATCATATTTTGTAAAAAGTGTTTCGTGGCATGCAATATATAACTATCATAAACTATTGAAAGATATTTATTTAAAGGCGCGCACGCGTGTGTGTGCGTGCGTGTAGATATGAAGTTGTTATAAGAATTTATTAATGTTTGTATTGATAATCATGAGATTAAATTTTAAGTTAGAATCTTGAAAAAGCACCAACTCACAAGGATTTTTCTAAATCTTTATATAAATTATAAAAGTATTTATCGGACATTTGAGAAAATGTATAGTGTACTCCTACATATTTTTTTACCCTATTGTTGATCAGAGTTATATCTATCAAATATTTAACTTAAATTAATAAATGTATCTATTAATATTGCACTATTACAGTTCAAATTTCATTTTGCTTTTTGGTTTGTAAGTATACCTTCAATTTTTTTAATTGAAATATACTTTGAGATTTTTCTGTGGTATATATATATATAAAAATAGTTTATGTTTTTATTTAATTTAAATATATGTTTAGTATTTTTATATTATAATATATAATTCATAGTTTAAATAATTTCTTTAAAAAGACCATATTCTCACCATATGATATTTTTTGTTAATGATAATATTACTTCAATATATTATTTTATAATTGTAATATTTGAAATAAAAATAAATTATACTTCAGGTTTATTATAATTGATTATCATATCACTTCTTGAAATTTGAAATGACATACAAATTATCAATTCTTTTAATTGGATTATACATTAAACTATAAAAACTAAATAAATTGATTGAAAAGTTTTATTGTTTTGATGAATTAAAAATATTTTTAATAATAATTTTTTATATTAATTGAAAAGATTTGAAAAAGACGGTCAATATGGATAGAGAGCTAATGAAATTGTAATATTGTATCAGCATGTACGTAAGCATGTACGAACTGAGTCAACATTTTGCTGCGAGCAGATAATGCATAAAATAATATCACTAACCATTAAAATAGAAATAATAAATATATATATATATAAGATATTTTATTTTTATTAATCATATTTTTACTTATTTTTGTTTGTTCGCATAGACATTTTTTTATATTTAAAATATTATTAATTTAGTTTGTTTGATTTTATATTTTTACTTCTTTTTTACTCAACTTTAATTTATGTTTGACTCCCACGAAGAAGTTTCGGCGTCGGAAACATGTCGAGGAGAATACGTAAGGTGGTGATCTACAACGAGAGTATGATGTATCGTGACCGCGATGTCCTGGCGTTCCTTGCTCCTCTGAGAAGTGGAGCCACGCCGATGAACTGAATGTTATAAAGGTCTCATGGACCGTTTAACTGGTGGTAATGGAGGGCCGGCAATAGCGGTTCTATCCGGAAGATGGCTGATGTCATGTTAGTAGTCACTATGTCGTTTTCCTTGGGACTTCACTTATGTAGCATCCCTATTCAATGGAGTAAAGATGTCAACCTTCTATTGTGTTTTTGGAGAACCCGATGTGCGAAATCAGACCATAACATTTGGAATGGTTTTTACCGGTGTCTTCGCTTTGGCTAATCGGAAATGTTCCCAACCCTGGAAAGGCTTTCGCTAGCTCCCTTTTTCTCCGGTGCGACGTATGCCCGACAATTGGCTAGGTTTTTGCGCTGGACACGGACGTGTGCGGAATCAAGACGCCGACAGTTGCATCAATGCGCGTCGAGTTATTTATTATATGTAGGTTAGGTATGTATTTTATTTTTGAAATATAAGATTTTCAATTTAAAAATATGGTTTATTCATTAAAAAAATTAAAATTAAATAATTTATAGATTAATTTATATTATTTCTAATATTTAGTAATAATACTAAATTAAATATATTGATTTATAACTTAAACATTTTTAAGATTTTGCATTAATTTAGATTAATACAATTACTTTATAATTTTAGGAATTAGTTTTTGATACAAAATGTTATTCAAACAGTTTTAATGATATAACTAATTAAGATTCGAATGCATTTTTTAAATACAGAAAATATATTATTTAATAATTTACAATTTAATTAATATTAACTGTTAGAGATTAAATAAAGAAATTGAAATTGTAAATTCCTTAAAATAATTTATTTTTAATAGATTATTAAATAAACTATAACTAATTTATATATATATTTATATATATCATATATCATATATTTATATAATACTAATTTATATATATATATCATATTTATATAATGCTAATTTATATTTATATAAATTAGTTATAATTTATTTAATAATTTATTAAAAATAAATTATTTTAAATAAAAAATTAAATTAACATTAAATTAAATTAAATTTAAATTAAATAAAAGTATTTTTTATTTAGTAGTCTGTGTAAATATTTATTTACTTATTTTTTTATAATTTCATATATTAATAATTTTTATAATACCAATTTTATTTTATATTACACTAATTATATCAATTCGAAAAATATTTGTTTTTATTTAATTAATAAATTATTTATATTAATGATATAAATAGAATTTAAATTATTATATATTAAAATGTTTATTTTATTTTAAATAAAATGTGATTTAAACACTAACAAATATTTAATGTATATTGCAAATGTCGTATTTAGTTTGAGAAATTTTGAAATTAAATAAATATTTATTGAAAGATTTTCATTGTATATGTACAGAGTATTTTGGGAAAAGTTTGTTGAAAATAAAATTAAAAAGTTAATGTAATGTATTTAATATAAATCGTTTTTTCATCCACAGTTGCTAGTCATCCAACATCTACTAAATTAAGATACCATAATTATTCCTCAATGAATAATTTATATGATTTTCTGAATTAGTTTCTTTGACTTTGGTTAAGCTTCCTATACATTTAGGTACGAATACTATCATATAAGAATACTTTAGTAAGGAGTAAAATTAACTTTAAAAAAATATTTTATTTAGCTTTTTAAAAATTGTCTTTAAATAAATTTTTTTTCATTTTTTTTTAAATTATATTTTACTGAATCTCGTATTGTTTTATTTTGCATTACATATTTAAAATAATAATAAAATTCTTATTGATCAGGAATTTAATAAAATTATTATTTATTTAATTTGTCAAATTTCTACCAATGATGTGTTTAATCAAATAACTTTTTCACTGAATGTAAATAATTTTTTTTTAAACTACACAAACACTAATTTACATATCAACAAATATTCTAAAAAAAAAATTTTTAATCTATTTTTTTAATTGCTTGAATAAAACAAATAAGGGATAACAATAGTGCTATATTTAATTTCTACTCTACATATTAAATAAAACTTATTTTAGAATAATAATAATATTAATAAGCATACTACTAATTAAAACAATTTCGAATATATGAAAAATATGTTTTTAATTTTTAGTATATTTTATTAATAAAATATGAAATTATTAGACTAGGAATTTTGGGTTAATGATTTTTAATTATATAATTTAACCTTTTTTTTTGATAGGTCTTCAGAAGTTTTATTAATAATATAATAATTTTTCAGTGTAATGTATTTAGAAATATATTTAAAGATATAGATTAACGATTATAATAATGATTGGAATGAAAAAAATTTATGTTTAAGAAAATTAATAATAATAATATTTATATATGTATGTATGTAACACTATGGTCTTTCATAAAAAGTAGAAAGATTGTATATGTATATATTAATGTAAAATATGATAAATGTATTTAAGATGTAAATTTATCTCGGTTATAAAGGTCATACTAAATAATATGTTAAAAGATAAGAAATGAAATAATATGAAATGATAAACCCGATCGAAAATACGGAAACTATTAATCTTTCAAGTAGTATTCTAAAGTAATTTTTGTTATTTTATTGAGAAACTAAGTAAAAGTAAATGTTTTATTCAATACGTTATTCTCTTATTAGTATTATTTATTTTTTTTAAATAATATGTATGGTTTTATTTTCCGCGGAAAATAGTTGCGGTAATGAAACGGTCGATCGTTGTCTAATATAAAGTTAATCGTAAGAGACTTTAAAAGTTTTTACCAGTTAAGTGCTAAGTATATGAAAGTATTATTGGTACTATTGATGAGAGATTACGTAATCAAAATTTAATAGCGTTATAAGCTTCATCGAACATTTAGGTCAACAAGTCTATCATTTACAAGTTTTGCTTTGATACTTATTTGTCGCTTTTCATCTTCTAATTTACTCTCTTCAATTTTCTCCTGTAACATGTAATACTATTATATTATATATACTATATATTTATCTCTTTTTTACTCGCTTCATATTCTTTTAAAGTTACAGCAGCAATTTATACTGCATTTGAATAAATTTGTATTTTTTTAATTTCATCAATTCTATTTTTTAATTTTTACACAAAAGCACTATACAAAAATCAAAATAAATTTATATTAATAATATAAATGTTTGAACTTTATTTATCAATTGATATTAATCAAATATATATTATATTAAAAAGAATCTAAGTTAAGCAGTAGTAATTCATAAATAGTTATTACTCTTTATTCTTCATTTTACTATTATTTTAATTAAAATTTTAATGTATATTATTTTAATAAGTGATTCTTAAAAATAATTATATTTTTATAGTCGTAGTTTCTATCTCGCACATTTTAGTTTTTTTCAAAGAAATATTTTATAATGTATAGTTCTTTTCATGTGAAATATAAAATGTGTTACCGATATGTTATTATATGCTTCTGTATTATTGAGGCAGCCAATTTAATATGTTATATAATTTGATTGTTATTTAACAGACCTCGTAATTTCTCCTTTAATTTGACTTCTATCTAGATCATTGGACTTCTAGAGAAGGTGTCGGTGGTCTCCATGCCTTTCGTCTTTTTGGATCTTTTATTCTACCCTGGGGGCAACTAACTATTTGACTAATAGATTCAAATTATATGTATTATATAATAAAATATATTATATTATATAGAATTATAAAGTTAAATTGTTTATATTTTTAAAAAAATTTCAATTTTAATTTAGATAAAGAAAATTATTTTTATACAATAAAGTTTGATTTCATACATAAAATAAATAAAATAAAAACATATATGCAAAGTATTTATTTTATTTTAGAAAAACTTAAAGCATTTTGAATTGATGATGTAAGTTATATTTTTTTTAATAAAAAGATTTATGACACTGATATTTTGTTCAATAAATTTCATTTTGATAAATTTCAATAAATTTCATTGGAACTATGAAATTCACTTCTTGGGAGTCTAACAAATTCGTAATCCCGGTGAATCTTATCTATAATACATATATATAGAAATTGATACCATGAGATTTTATAATTATATATAGTAGTTCAGTCTAAACTACATAAGATTATCAAATGGATATTTAATATTGTATATGATGTCATTAGTTGATCGCTATGTTATTCTGATGTCAATGTAAAATAGGAAATTTTGTCTTATCAAAATAAAATTTTATATACTGATTATATATATACATAAATATGAACAACTTACATAAGTATCTTTCAGATCTCAATACTTTATAAACGTTTAAATAATTTATATAAATTTTAAATATATTATTTAAATTGTAGAGTAAACACAATTATATTGTAAAATTAAATTTTTAAAATTTTATTAAAGCTGTATATTTTTTAGATTGTAGATGTTTAAAAATTCGTAATCACAATATCAATTTGAAATAATTATTTTTTTAGTTTTTATATTTGTTAATAATTAATATTTAGACATAAGTATAACTAAATAATGTTAAATTAAGTTGTAACTTTGTAAAATTTATTTACAAATTTATGAAAATTGATTTATTTTCATATTTTTTATGTTTGTTTATGTTGTCATTATATACAACTATAAAAAAAATTTATCTAGTAAAACAATAGCTTATAAACAAGATTTACATATTCATTAATAACTATTAATGTATTCTGTTAAAATAGTGAACTGTATACTTCGACATTTGAATTTTAAAAATCTAGTAATATAATTTATAATAGAATAATAATGCCTTTAGTATATAGATTTTTAATTTATTCCTAAATTTATTCTTATCATTATTTTATGTATATATATAATGTTGTAAATATTTTTCTCAAAAATTAAATGAAAACAGTATTTTTTTCATCAAATAGTATTTTTTTTTGTCGGATAAGTGGTCGTCGCTTACTTGTCATGTCCAATGAATATAGCGGAGAAAAAGGATAAGAAATATGGCAGGAATTACAAGTTTTTTTTGTAATTTATTTAAATTTTAAAGCTAAATCAATGTAAAAAGATTTAAATTTATTTATTAGATAATATATTTTATTTTTAACATTACACATATTTTTTATTTAATCTAAAATACATGGCGTGGCAGAGAGAGAAAAAGGAATATCTCTAGCCGGGGAAATCGACAAAGAAATTAGATGATTGGCTAGAAGCCAACCAGGAAAGAAGTATTGTCAATGAGAAGAGGACCAGGAAATATATCCTTAGAGGATATATGACACTTTTGAGTAGCTTTCAATAATCAATCTATAATTAATAATTTTTTAAGATTGATAGTGACACGATAGTTTTTATAACACAAATAATAAAAAATATAAATTATACCAATGATCTACAATCTATGATTATTCAAAACTTAAGAATATTTTCATTTATATCATTTTAAAGATGGTACAAATATTTTGACAATAACACTAAAAATGTTTGAATGAAATGAATATCACAAATAAGCTTTTTCAATAAACTATATTTTGAAAAATCTCCAATAAGATTTATTTTCATAAATGATTATTATACGAAAAATTTGAATGCTATTTAATTTTTCATAGCTGATTCTATCATTTTGTATTTTTTGGGCGGATTTTTTAAAGAACATGTTACTTCGATGTTTTATTGAAATTTACGACAAATAATAATAAATAAATAAATCAGCGAATATATAGATATAAATTTTTTAATTATATTTTAAGATATAATTAAAATTTAATTAAGATACGTTAATCATAAAATAGTTTTTGTATTATTATATTGAATGATATTGTTTTTTATAAATATTTTATTATGTGATAATGTGATTATTATTATCAGCTATGTATTAAAAACTTTATATATACATAACTTAGAATGTATCTTAATGAATTATTTAAATTAATTAATATATAGGTGTCTTAGAAAAAACTTATATTTTATACTTTACAGACAGGTTGAAAATACTGTTTCGATCAGTATATAACTAAATATTCATCAGTTTATATTATAAAATAAATAAAAGTTATTTATGATATTTATGATATATTATGAGATATTTATGTAATATTTTAGACGATTTAAAACGTAAACAAAAATAAAATTTACTCAATAGCTAGTCCTTTTTCCTCGTATAAAATAATAATGATCCATCCCAGTAGATTCAATAATGAATTTTTTATAAATATTTAATTATTTTATATTACACAACTGAAAATATAACTTAAATTTTTATCTTTTAAAAATAATTAATTTTAATTAAAATGTAATTTTCTTTGAATCTATTTAAGCTTTACATATTTAAAAAAAATGAAGTGATCGATTAGTAATGGATGAATTCCAAAATAATTTTATACAAATAATAATAATATATATATTAATTTATATTTAATTATTTTCAATTTAAAAAATATTAAGTATTCTGTTCTAATATTTGCATTTATATATTGAAGCAGCAATTAAAAGTATTGTACATCTTTTCAGTATATAAATATACTATAAATAATTTTATTTATATGTTTATCAAATATATTTGTATAATAAATATATCGATATTTAATTAATAATTTTTAAGAATCTCAATTTTTGTAAATATTTATTTATATATACTATTACGATTTCTTAGTGTTTTTTAAATTCATGCTATGTGATTTAATTTTCTTTTCTTTTGGTTTTATTTAATATGAATTGTAAAATCTTATTTATGTATAAAATATTATGTCTGATTTCGAATTTTCATACATTTTTTAAATACAGTTGTATAAGTAATATATATGTATAACAAAATGAAAGAGTACAAGAGAGAGAGAGAGAGAGAGAGAGAGAGAGAGAGAGAGAGAGAGAGAGAGAGAGAAGAGACAGAGAGAAAGAGGAGTTAATAAATATATACATAAATATTATAATTTTTCGAAAAAATAGTCTGTATTTCGACGAATATTTGATATAACTTTATGCTACAGGCTTAACGATAAGTTAATCATTAGTATTAACAAGAGAAGAACTGAAAAGTGAAAGTTAGCCAAAACATTGTTTAGGAAGTCACGGAGGAATAAAGCAGTGACTATCATACACTTTAAATTTTATATGTGAGCGAGTGCAATATTTATTCAATTTTGAGTAATGTATAAAAATTTTATACAAAATTGGTAATTTAAAACTAATTGGTAATCATTTTATGATTAATGAAATATTGGATTAATAAAAATTATTATATGAATTTAAGAATTAGATTAAGAGACTTAGAGATTCTATTTAGAGATGAGAAATATAGTAGATACTACTTAGAGTTAAAAGTATGATGCTATTTCATACATGGCTCTAGTTTATTTATTCTTGTGATATACGTAATTATTATATTATAACATTTAAAAATGTATATAGAATTCAAATTAATTTTTGATCATAAAATGATTGTGATATTTGATTATTTAAAATGATTTAATCAATTTCAGAATTTCATTACGAGATTTAAAATAAATTAAATAGTAATAAATAAATAAATAAAATAAATTTTGTATTGAATGTATTATTTTTAATTTGATCCTTTTAATTTAAAAATCTCATTTAGTTTTCTAAATAAGATATTGCGTACTGTTTTTAAAATTTTTTTTTCATTCAAATTTAATGTACATGTATGTATCCATTCATTGTCGATTTTATTAAATTTATTCTTGTTATTATTGACTTTTGAAAATTTATAATGTTATTTTTTCTTAAATTATAATTAAAATAATTTTTATAAAATTTTAATTTCTGTATTTATTCAAATAAATAAGATTTGAGGAGAATAATGTAATAAAAATTTACGTAATTAAAAATTTATGTAAATATTAAAAATAATTAGTACATACATATATCCATAAATTTATGAAGATAATGTTAATTTATTGTACATGGTTTCTTTTTAAAATAAATTGTAATCGAATTCATTTAAAATCGTAGAATTTGTTTGTATATTTATAATAATTTTAAGTTTATAAAATTTTATTAGCTTTTAATAAATAAATATTCAATAGTATAACATTATTTAAATATCCTATTAAATTTCTTACTTATTTTATTTCTATCATATTATAATAATTCTTTCATTTACAAAAAGAAAAACATATTTGCTTTAGAAGAACTGATTGTCAAAAAACTTATTTATTTTCAATAAATTTAGTTAGTCAACATTTATGATATTAAAGTAATATACATATTTTACTTATTTAAAAAATAAAATACTATTTTTCTAAAGTGATGGTTTCATAAACAGAATATTTTCAGAAATAAAAATGTTCTTTAAACAAATAATTTTGAAAAATTGATAGGGATATTTATTACTTATTTAGACAGAGTATATTATTCTTAATAATATAGACATAAAGAATGTAAAGTTGAACGATTTATTGTACTTCGTTAGTTAGAAATTTGGTGCAAGTGAGGTGTTCCTTCAGCTCTACGCAAATTAATTATCTTACTTGCTTTCTCTTTCTTTCTCTGTCTTTTTATTTGTATATTTATCTATCTGCTTTTATTTTTCTGCACGGTATTCTTTTTTACGGAGATTTTTCTTATTCAAATATTCTTTTTTCATAAATCTGGAGGCAAACAAACGAATCATTTTGATGATGTCAAGACAAGAAGTGTTTTTTCAATCTTTTCATCCAAGCTGTTCAACTACAATTCGACTACAATGACGTTGATTCGCTAGCAGTACAATTAATAAAATAAATAGAAATTATAAATATCAATAATAATCATTTGATGTGATGGATCAATTACAGTAAACAAGGTTACTAATAGAAATTTCAATAAATTTAATCTATTGTGTACTACATTAATAATTATTGTATATATTAAAATTAGAAATTATTATATATACGCTGTTATATTAATAAAATATTTTTTAACAATATCTTTTGTAATATAGTTTTGAAAATTTTTAGAAGTTGACCATTTATGAAGTAACAACAGTGCACTTTAAATACATATAATTAAATAAAAGAAATTTATAAAAAAAAATTTATTTAAATATATAATTTAAGTATATTATATAAAATAAAATATTATATTAGCTTAATCAAATTTATCAAGAAAAAAAATAACTTTCAAAAAATATTTTACAAAAATGTTATAATGATTTAATCTTTTTAAGCAGCAAATTATTGATATTTAATAAAAATCTTTATTTTTTAGCTGTGATGGATGTCATAGAAACTAATCAAACAATGAAATGCTAAGAATATTGTAGAATATAGTATATAGTAATATAAATACTATAGAAATATTAGATATAATTAAAAAGTAATAAACTTATTACTTGTTAAATCATTAAAAAAAAATCATAAAATAATAGCATTGTAAATTGCAATTGATAAGTTCTTAAAAAATTTATTAAAACTTTATTTAGTGAAAGTAAAACTTTTAATTAATAATCTGATATTAATATAATCTGATAATTATTAATCTGATAATTAATAATCTGATAATTAATAATCTCATAATTATTAATAAATAATATTAAAATGAAAATACATCTCTTCTTATATGTATATATATATTTTTTTAATATCAAAATACTATACAAGAATATTATTTAAAGTGTTATAATATATTAGGCTGAAGATTTAGAAAAAAATATTTGATGATTTTTTAAAATCTTATCTAATTTTGATAGTTTCGATAGAAAAAACCACCCAGAACCTGATTAAAAAGTTTAGGAATTGATTTCTCATTTTAATGAACCCATGTAGAGATAATGTGATAATGATAGAATTTATTTCAAATATGATTGTAAGAGATAAATATTTTAAACGATGTATGTATATAGAAAAATAGAACAATAAAATTTTTTATCTCGTTAAAATTATTTTCAAAAATTTATTTTACGCATATTTACTATTTATTAATTAAGTGATTCTTAACTAACAATTAATATAATATTATTAAATATTTTCTGAGAATAACATAAAACTATGCAATCTTCCTATTATTTTTATTATTTTTATTACTTTAATTTTATGTAGTAGCCAAATAATTTCTTATTGTTTTGGGAAATATCGAATATGAAAATATAATTTATGTTTAATAAGTAAATTATATTGAATACATTTTATTGTATAATTCAATTCAAATAATAAAAATTCTATTTAAATTACAAAATGATAACAATTATAAAAATGATTTATTTTTAAGATAAAAAATAATTTAATATGCATTAAGTAATAAAATTTAGAAATTTTCGTAGTTTCTATATTGAAAAATATTGTTTTTCCCCTTCAAATACAATTTGGTTTAAGATATAAGTATAAATAGTATATTTATAGTAAAAAGGATTAAATTAGAATTTTAATTAATTAAAGGATTTTAATTAGAAAGCTACGGTAAATTTTATATTTGCAGTTTTAAATATTGGTATGAATGTTGTATTAATATGGATGTAAATTTGAATAAACTAGAGAAAAAAGAATGAGAAAAGGAAATGAGAAATATAGCGAATATAATAGCTCTTACGCACAAGCGTCTGCTTTATAGTTATTTAATTACATTTTAGCTAGTCTTTTTTATAGTTGTTTAGTGATCGGCCTTGATGCTTAGTAAGTATAGGTACATACTTTATTTTATAAAATTACTTTTACTCAATACTGTAAGTTTTTATAAACTATCTTTTTTCTTTACAATTCTTCGTAATTAATTAAATTTATTATTAAAAAGCTCTGTTTCTTAATTTATGCTTGGTGATAAAAAAAAATAATATTTTTTAAAGATTATTAAAAGTTTATAACTGAAAATTTTGAATATTCGCAGCATATGACCCGTTTTCTCTGACCTCATTGATATAGAAAATAAAAATTATAATTATTATAATTATTGCATAGAAAGTTTGCTATTTTGAAAAAATATATGCAAATAGGAATATTATAAAAATTAGTGGATTAAATATTTTTTTCTATTTCATTAGTAAACTTTACAATCTTTGTTGATATTGTTATAAAACTCCAACTAATGTTATTTGGTTATATAGCTTAAATTATTAAATCGATTGTAAATTCTATATTCTTTCCATAATTTAGAATTAAATTTCTATATTAATATATAATATTAATTTTATGAGTAGTAGATAGTATATAATTTCTATATCTTAAAAATATGAATATTAAAATAAAATAAGGCATTGAATAATTAAAAAAAAGAAAGTTTTACTTTAAGAATAATATAGTAAATTTAAATGGGTTACATAAGGTATTGACTGTCTTTAGTAAAATGTTATACTATTTTATTACAAAAAATTATATACAAATATTATATGTATTTAAAATAAAAAATTAATAATAAAGAAATATATTTATAATTAACTATATCTATGAATAGGAAATCATACTATCGGTTAGAAAGGAATTAATACTGAGGTCAAACAAGTTTTCAGCAGGTACTAAGAACAATCATTTATAATTTTTTAAAACTGCACAAATAAAGTTGTTAAAATGACGTACAAAGTAATACTAAGTATATTATTAGGAATAAATAAAACACACGTGATAGTGAATATAATAACATTTCATAATTATTTATGTTGAATAGTTCATTTAATAGAAAATAATTGATTACTATTATTTTTATATAATTTTATATTTATAATATTTATTTATTGTAATATTAAGTTATGATATATATTTATTTTTTAAAAAATCGCAAAATTCACAAACAAATTTTCTGATAAATTTGATTATAAATATTTGTAAGTTATTTTATACTTATTATGTATACTCAGTATATTAATACTATTCACATTAGAGGTACTGAATTATTTCAATATAAAATTGTTATAGCTATTTATAAAGTTTACAAATATTTTATAGATAAAAAACGTCACAAACTAATGTTTGAGTAAACAATGAACAAAATTATATAATCAAACAAAAATTTATGGTGCATCGTATCTATGTAGATGTATAGTGAAAAGGAAGGAAAGTAAAATTATTTCAGTAAAGAGGGCAGGGCATATGCATTCATAATAAAACGGAGAATTGCACAAATTATGTAAGATGATTTGATGCATCTTATTGTAAAAAGTATTATCTAAATGCTTGACAACAGAGGAAATTGGAGAATCAACTGTATGTCAAAAGCTTTGGAAGAAATTAAGCGGAGACACGAGGAGAATATGCGCAGTAAAAGTTTCGATTGCAGCAGTCAACGCGAACATGATGAAGAGAAATAAGAAGCCGAGTTGAGCACCGTTTTAACCATTTCTAGGTTACACGCGCAATCGAGCCACGAACCACGAGTTTCACTTTTTTAGCGTGCTCCATTCGATGACGTACGGGATATATTTCGTCTAAGTTATCTTTACGCTACCTATAGTGCTTCAATAGGTTTTTAAGATTCGTTTAATATATAACTTTTCGTTATTCTTGAACAATTAAATAATGTCTGCCTACTATACATACTAGTAGATCTAATTTTTCTTTAAATTTCTAACAGAAAATTTTAAATGTATTAATTAATGAAATTTTGTATTTATTAATAAATAATTAATGTTAGTAACATTTACGACGGTTTATAATAATTAAATATTTTTAAACTTTCAGTAATTATATTAAAATAATATATTAAACAATAAAATTTATAATAAAATGTTATTATAAATAATTTAATCCTTATGTTATATGGTTTAAAGTAAAACATGGAAAACATATATATATAAATTTGAGATAATATTTTTTTGTCTTTTTCTATTATGTTAATTAATAAAATGAAATAAATATGTTAATATTTATAATATCATTCTAATAAAATATTTGATATACATTTAATAAAAAAAGTTCTGTAATTTTGATAAATATTAAATAACAATTTAAAAAAATAATTTTTCACATTGACATTTTTTTTTTAAATTATTAATTTTGATTTTTTTTAAGTACAGAATAATTTAATCTATTAATTATAATTTTAGGAGTAATAATAATGAATAAAAATTTTTCAAAAAACATTATAATTATAAATAATAAAAATTTTACTTTATTATATTTTAAATACTATTTAATTGATACACATTTAAATAAATAAAATATATCTACATCTGCAATAGTTAAAAAATGATACCAGAAGTAGTGTAATATTTATTTAGAAGATGAATTTTTTATTAAAGTTTTAGCTATTATGAATATTAAAAGTCTTTTTAATATTATAGAAAATTATTAAATAAGCTAAGAAATTATAGAAATTCCGAATCGAATTTAAAAATGATTAAATATACGGATTGAATTAAAGACCATATATTATGCAGAAAAGTATCATTTTGTACTATGATATTTCATATTTTAGTTAATTAGTTGATAGATAAGAACTATTATTTTACTTTTCATAAAGCTTATTTCTACTCTTGCATATGAACGAAAGTGAATGTCCCAGCAGTTCTTTCTCTCTCTTTCTCTATCTTGTGGCTTTGACATAACAACTTGTTAGGTCCACTGACACACTTACTGTTGATTTGAGCTTAGCATACATGGTTGCTTACGACAAAATCGATGGCTCAAATATACTGTGGTAGTGAATGTGAAAAATATAATATAATGTTGTAAGAAATCTAAAATAACAAAAAGGTAGAGATTGGTACAATAAAAACATGGTAATAAAAAAGAAGAAAGTTTGCGATAATTGCATTGGAGTGAAATTATTTATACCATTTTTCATCTTATTACAAGTGATAATACTTCTAATTCTCACATAGAAATGCTAGCTTGTAATACTTTTAATGATACATTTATACATTCTTATAATATTTTAATCGTTATTACTTGGATGATTGGTATAATAATAGGTTTATAGTTTCTTATATAATAAAAATATAAGGTTTTTAAATCACAAAAGAATCGATTAAAATATAAATATGAAAATATATATTTTAACAAGACTATAAGTAATTTAATGTAAATATTAAATTGAATATTAAGTTGAACAACTTGTGTTCTATTTAAAATAAGTTGTAAACAAATTAGACTGATACTTACAAAATCAGTATTTTAATTTATTTTTATTAATATATTAGTAAAAATTTTTTTTTTTACTAAACTATAATATTACCATTCATAGTTCCTAATGTAAGATTTTAAAAAATTAAAAAATTATTTTTTAAAATATATTATTAATATAAATTTAAAATTGTACTAGGGAAAGAAATATAGTAAATTTCATAATATTCTATTAGATAATAAATACAGGGAATATTATATAAATATATAAATTAGATTTAAAAATATGTTGACGTTGATTGAAAAAGAAATAAATAGATAGAAAATAGGAATATTCTTTATTAAATTATTATTATAAAATTATGTATTTAATAAATAATTTTATGGGATTAAATACTATTGTTTTAAATTTATATAGCGTTAAAATTTTTTTAATGATATTTTATAATATTGGATATAATTTTGTTTAATACTTTTTATAAAAATGTGATAAATACGAGAATAAAGAAATCTGTCAAAAAAATATTCATATTATTGTTATAGAAATTAAAATATATAACTATTATAATTTTTTAATTAATACATTTTTTTTTTGAACCAGTGTATTGAAAGAAGTGCAAGTACATTATAAAAATTATAGTTTAAAAATAGAGAAACTTTTAATTAAAAAAAAATGTTTCACCAGAAGTATTTTTATATTATATTATTTATGTTAACTATTTAATGATAACTATTTATGATAGCATATTATGTTTTTATTTTATAGTTTTTATTCAATCTTGTTTACGAAATGAGATTAATAAGTTGCTAAATTATTATACCCCTCTATTTTAATTAAAATATTCCTAATTTATAAATAAATTAAAATAATTATTCAAAAAAAAAACTTTTTCTTTTTTCAAATCCAATAAATATTATTTTAAACTTTGATTTTATATTTTTGTTAAACTCAAATTTTATTTTATAATATATTTAAGGTTACCCTATGATATTTTAATGTTTAGATTAAATAAATTAAGTAAGATTTAAATTTAATCTACTTTCAAAAACATTTAATAATCTATTCAGATTTCTGGTTGTTCTTTTTTTTTTTTTAAATACTTCATCATATTTTGTCATTGGCATCTTTTTTAAAATGTAATTTGATGTAACCAGTTTTTAATGTGTCCGATATCCACTTAGTGATTTCTCAACCAGTGAAACTCAGATATTTCTAGCTGTAAGTCTCGAACTATTTCCTGTACTCTATAGGCGTTGTTTTTATTTGATTTAAAGTGAGCAAACAAATGAAGCTAAGACTCAAACTTAGTCTTCAATTTAAGGTTGTGTTAAAGTATGTGAGCGAAGGTAAAGCGTAACATGTGAATAAATGTGTACGCGTATGAAAAGTGAGATTGTGAAGGGGGCGAAGTAGTTGAATGCTGCAGAGAGGGGATTAAAGCGAGCGAACGATTGGATGGAAGGGAGGAGAAAGAAATATGCTTGTGCACGAAAGTAATAGTGACCCCGATATTTTAAATGGTATCGCACCATTTATTTTATTTTTAAACTTACAACTTTTTACAGGTAATATAATAAATTTGTGACGTAAAATTATTTAAAAATTGTTTAGTTCAATATGTTACAATATATATATATATATATATATATATATATATAAATAAACGAGTCATCAAACTATTTTAAATTACAAATACCTTGTTATGACGCTAATGAAGTTTCGTAATTTATGTATAGGAAATTAAAACATAGGTACATTATATATACATATATATACATTAGTTTTTTTAAGATTAAATTAAAAAATTTTAATAAATACAAGATTTAGAGGCAAACGAAAAATTGATTTCCTTAAACTTACCAGGAAATGCTTGTTACAAATATTTATGAAGTAGATAATTATCGTCATATCTTATGTGCAGCCGGAAAATGTAAAATAATCGTAAAATTCGAGCATTTAATGGAAATGCTACGGTCAATTGTTAATATTTTCGTGATATTCTGTGTTGTCTTATGAACATTAAGAATGGTATGTAGATAATTTTCTATATCCTCCGGCTTTTGTGAAGCAGTACTCCTGAATAACTGAGTTATCGTATTAGAATTTTATTTTATACACTTGAATGTCGGTATTTTATAAAAATAATATTGTTCTGCTTGCGTATAAATTTGTAAAGTAATGAATTTATGAATGTATAAAATTATTACGAATCCCTTATTAATAATAAAATGGTTTTATTCTCAATTTCTGTAAATTAATAATCTAAACTACTATCTAAATGAAATTTTAGAAAATAAAATGTTTTATTAGAACGTTAAAATTATTAGAAAATTATTAGAAAAACATAAGAGTTTTATAAGTAATTGAAATTATACAAATATAAATATATTTTAAATGCACCCGATAAGGATTATCTTCCAGTAAATTACATCCCTTATGTTAAATAAAATAAAAATTTTATTTGATTTGAATAAAAGATTGATCACATTACTAATCAGAAATAAATAAATTTATTTAATCATTTAGAATATGAGTAAAAATTAATTAAATGAGAAGAACGAAAAAAATAATAAATCAGTATTTTTATAAACTACCTTGGGTGAAAATCTATTTTATTTCTAGTACTGAGAATAATTGATTTTTTAAAATAAGATATCATCATATTTAATAGTTATATTTAATGAATAAAATAAAATTAATAATAATATTTTTAAATAAATCTTTTTACAGTTAGATGTTATATTTTTAGTCATGTTTAAATTAAAATAACACTATAACGTAATCTTTTAATTTGATAATAAATAAATTAAATCTTCTAAATTCAGTAAAAAAATATTTAAATATTTTATCTAACGAGGTATACTGTTATACATATTTTAAAGTATTCATATTTATTTATGTGTCCATTTTAATTTAGAAAATATGATTTCTATTTTGAATATTTTTATTTATAGGATAAGTAAAATGTTGTTACAGTCATGAATTTTTTTTTAAATTATTGATTGTGGAAAAATATAATTAATAATTTTTATTACTATATCAATTATAACATATATTCTCGTTTATAAAATATTTAGATTTTCAAAATTATCAATAAGATAATGTTAATATAAAAAAAAATATTTAATAAATTTAAATATAATATTGATAGATGTTTTATATAATTATCTTATCTGTGCAAAACACGAAAAACTATCCGTCCATTAGGGATGTATCGTGGAAGAGCTTTTAATTTATTCCTGCGTCAACATTTAGTGGTGGAGTATTCATATATTCTAAATTAGAAGATCATTATTATTACAGAAGAATGATACAATATCTTAGAATGATTCAATTTCATGCAAGCATATGTGCAATTTATTATGATATCTACTATATATTTAATTCGAAGTTAATTTGTTTTCTACATATAAAAAATTGAAGCAAAGGGCATGCACATATACTTTAATTATAAATAAGTATTTTGTTAGTACGAAGTGAAACTTTTACAACGACGAAGTCGGATACATTAAAATAGAATCTGGGCCTGTCTGGAAAGTATTTGGAAAGTTACGCTGAATATTTTGGCTTGAAGGAACAACATACTTCCGGCCCTTGTTCAAATAAAGGCAACGTAGGAATTATGCTCTGATTTCTTATTTTTGATCTAGCTTTCTACAGTTCTCGTTGATCAAAATTCTATTTCAAATAAACTTGAAGATTAATGTAATAAAATATTTGTATAAAGTAACTGCAAGTTATAATTAAAATAATTTTAGTATGAAAATAAATAAATGAACACGTGTTTATACAATTTAAGTAATAATTACAGAAGTGGCGTATACAGAAATTTTAAAATATACGTATCAGATAATATTTTTAAATTTATTATAAAATTTTATTCCATAGATTGTGATGAAAATGTTTTAAATTAGAATTTATATATTATGAATAATAGTTCATAATTACAATTTATAGACATGAATGTTTGAATTATATATATAAATAAGTAAATATAAATATATATACGAAAGTATGTAGTATCATCAAATGAAAATGAAACTGAAGCTACGTTGCATAAATATTTGCTATTAACTATAATTTTTTAACTAAATATTAAATATAAATAAATTAACATTCAGACAGATTTATTGATATAATTTTATTTTCATATGATCAGCTTTTTAAAATCGTTATTTATTTTTTACTTCGTTTTATGCCACACGATGGAGTAACGAGCTTAATAAAATCTTTACCCTGACCTTTGTTACGATAAAATAAGCTCACCAAGATGAAACTCAGTATTTATAACGTATGTATAAGAATCGTTGAAGATGATAATAATTTTTTTTTTAAATATTCCATTATCAAACAAAATTATTACTATATTCGCTATTTTCTTTAATTATTTTATCTGTTTTTTTTTATTTTATATCACTGACGGGAAACACCTGAAAGTTATATTATTACTGGTAAATATAATATTAGTATGCTGAAGCATTTATATAATATATTTCATAGTATTTCTGTCTATATATTAACAGTTATGGTATTATTGTTATAACTAAAATAGTATTCGCGGATTCTATATATTTATTTTCCTGTAATTCGTTACTATTTTTAAATTAAAAAATATGTATCAAAAGTCATAGATTATACTCGACTTAAGATATCTACAAATGCGAAATTAGCTATATAACGAGTATGTCAAGAATAATTCATTAATTAAGCTTGTTGCAGTTGTAAACCTATTTTAATATTAAATCTATCCTGAATAATATTTATATGATTATACATAATTTACAATATAAAAGTATGAATTTCTGATAAAACTTAAGGATTAATATTAGGTCATTTATTTTATTATTAAAAAAGATTTTAATTAAATGTAATTTAATTATGGAAGAATTAACTGCAAAAGAAATTTTAATTATTTTAATAAATTTTAATAAAAAATAATTATTTAAGTTAATTTATTACCAGTTTTTCCTAATCAACTTGCTATATTCTATCTGTATAGAATATTATTTTTTATTTTCATTGACACTATTATAATTATAAACAATTTTAAATGCGAAAGAAATATTATTCCTTTATATGAATACATGTAAATAATTGATATGTTTATGGAAGCAATTAAATATATGCAAGGAAAGATTATACATATGTTTTATATCAATTTTAAAGAAAGTGAGGACATAATTTTATTTTAAATACCATTTACTGTATAATCATTTTATTCTCAGATATTTATATTTTTCAGAATTATCTTCTTTATCAAATTTCATTTTAACTGAAAATTTGTATAAAAATTGTTTTGATTCCTTTAAAATTAAATACTGATTGTAAGGATTACTTCCATTCGAGGCCAAGCAATAGGCACTTGAGCAACAGTTGTGAATGGCTTAGTCAGTTTCACGAACCATGACGTTTCAAACTCGGGATCTAGGTCGAGTTGTATAACAGTCTACGACGCGGTCATTTCACTAAAATCATTAAATAACAACTTACATTGTTTTATTTCCCTGAACCTACTATCCAGTCGATTGTGCTATCGAATTAGTTTCTAGTTATATTATGTTATACCAGTTATGTAATTCTATTGATATTTCAATTTAAAGTAAAAGTTTCATATTTTTAGGTCAATTAAATTAAATAAACTTATACGAATTTATTAAAATTATAATACCTGTTGTTTAGGCTAATTAAATAAAAGATTTTATTACCTCATTAAAACCTAACAAATTATTACAAATTTTTTGATATAAAATAAAATATTTTATTTTTATTTCTTTATTACATATATAAATTGTATATACCTTAATATTAAAACTTTGAATAAAATATACATATTAATATGTAAATTCAATAATATAATATTTATTAATAAAAATATTAGCTTAAAACTTAATTCTATCATCTATACTTAACCATATGCTTATTACAAAATTAAAATAAATTCATTTAATATAACTGATTTGAATGATTTACTCTAAGAAAATAATTTTTTTTATATGATCTGAATATTTAAAAAAAAATTATCAAATTTTTTTAAAAGTTATTTCTTATATGTCATATTTAAATATGTGAATGTTATTTACGAGGCATTGTAGCATGCATTAAAACGATACAAAACGTCTATGTAGAAAAGAATTAACCACTGTCTATTAATAATATTATTATTCTGATACTCATTTAGAGTGTGAAAATCTGTGTATATTAATATTTTCTGTGTAATTGTTCTATGTATAAAGTATATACATAAAAATATTTGATGAATTGTAAATAAAAAATATACAGAAAATTTTACTATTATTCGTAAAATTTAAAAAAAATTTTCATGAAAATTGTGTGCGTAATTTAAATATATAAATATCTTTTTTAATTAAAGTATAAGATAAATTTACAATTTATGAAAGCTTTATTAATTGATGGCTGAAATTAATAAATAACTATTGCTTGTATGAAATTCATCTTAAATCTAAATTACTCCAAGATTTTACTACACATATTCAAAGCAATTCCGTATTTGCATATTCTTTATTATAAAAATAACCTAAGTAATAATATTATAAAAATAACCTAAGTTAGGAATGCTTTGCTGTAATGTACTATATTAAATTTTTAAAATGTACTGTATTAAATGTGAATATTACAGTCATGCCTAGAAATCATGTTTATAAAGACAAATTATATTAAAGAGTAATATTAAAATACGTATTAAAGATTAGTAAAAAAAAATTATTTTAATATTATTTATAGTTTATAACTGAAACTTTCAAAATACCATAACAAATTTTTTTTCTAGTAATTTCAATCTGTAAAGTGTTTTTTCTTTAAATTCTATCTTCCTTTTTGGCTATGTTTTAAAAATAAATTCTTTTGGCAATATTTTATACATAAGATACTACTACCAGTTATTATTCTATTTTGATGGTAATTACACATATTTTAAGAAAAATTCTTTTATCGAAAACTTATTAAAATAATATTCATTAAACTTGTTGATACACTAATTTTTTGTATCCTCTATAGATTAATAATATATTGGTTATTGATTTTAAATTTATTTATTAAATATTATTAATTGTTTTCAAGAACATTAATTAAACTACCATTTGAATGTGTTTTAATGGATAAGGAACATTATTTACAATTGATTTGTTTTTGGACCGTTGAATTTTAATGAATTCCGACATTAGTAACATTAGCAAACTTTAATTTTAAAATTTATAAATACGAACAACCTTAATTTAGTCTTTAAAGTCTCATAAAAGTTTATGAAACTTCAAATTATTACAAAAACACAATAATTGGCATTTGATATTCTAAGACTTTTAAACAGAAATAATTATCATTCTATTTTGAATAAAATTCTAATATTATAGGTTATTTTACACGTGATTCAGTATATATTTTAGTTAATATAATGAAAATATATAATTATGTAAAATAAGAAGATTTACAATTTATTCTACAAATCAAAGCTAAAAATTATTAATGCTCTGTAGAAAAACAATTTTAAACTGAAATTAGTTTAATGTTATTAAAAAAGTTATTGGTATTTTATTTTATTATTTTATTATAAATAAAAAAAAATCTAAAAATATTATTTTAAATTAAAATAATTCTTAAACGTCTTATACTAAAGCAGTACTTCTGCGAGAAGATCAAGTTAGCATAAATATTTTCAATACTAGTGACAATTATAGAAAAATAAGAGTTCTTAGGTATATAATGAATTTATTGTGAGCTACTGATTCGCATAATAAATTCAAGATAAATAATACAATAAATGCGAAAATGATTTGTTTTCAAAAAAACAATAACCTTTTCAATCACTTTATTAAATACAATCTATTTTATTATTACATTCTATGGAAAAGAGTTGCTAAATATTTTGTAATTATATAAAAAGGTAATTGATATAATTTCTTCTAATCATTTAGATATCTAAATTAGTGATATTCTTTTATTTTACTTCTAATAATAATTATTTTATTTTATTACTAAAAATATATAATACACTTCTAATCTAATTATTATAAAAAAATTAATGTTTTTAATTATAATGGCTGCTAATTTAAATCTTAAAAAATATTTTTTTAAAATTAAGATTACTTTACATCTTTTTAATATATATGATTTATTACATTCTGATACATAATTGATACAATTATTTAATAAATGGCACTTTTTACATGTCAGTTCAATTCATAGTTATTATTCTATGACGAATTCGTTTGTAAAACTATTTTTAATATTAAACAGATAAATTTTTTGTAAATTAGTTAATGAATATATTGGATGACTAAAAATGCTGTATAGATAGAATTTGTATAGATTTAAATATTATAATAATAGATTCATTATACTATAATTATATTTATTCAACCGCTAGAATTTAGTAATAATATAATAAATATTATTGTAAATAACCATTAGCGTGCCACCAAAAAAGTACCAATTATATATTTGTGTTCGTTAAAACTAGAAACTATACATATGTTAGAAAAAAAACTAAAGTGCGTTGGTTAAATAAGAAAAAGAATAAGAAGTAAGAAGAGGATCGGAGAGAGTGGGTACTTAAAATAGGTATAGTAAAATTGAACTTTTGGTTGCACTGCCCGATGTGAAGGCATATGAGCGCGAGGTTCGAAAGTAAGAGCCTACACCGAGACAATACTGTATGAAAATGGGTCAACGTAATTAAATGTTTATATAACTATCTGATTCTATAGTTTTCGTACACATAAATTTATATATATTATGGCTCCGATATTTTATGTTCCCATATGTATAAGCATTTCCGCTACATATTCACATAACTTATAACATTCAACATATTTATTATATATATTTATTGATGTATATATACTTATATATTTTATTTAAAATTTGTTTTAATTAAATTATAATTATAGTGAAAATAAATTTTTCAATCAGATTAATTTGTTCGAAAATTATCGTAAATATGTTTTTTCTGTTATTCACATTTAATATTGTTGGGAATACTGATATATATTTATTATTTTTATAAGCAAATGTTTCTAATTTTTCAAATTCAATTTTTTTTTTTAATTTAGCATATGTCATATTTAATTTGTACGTAATATTATATACAGTAATGAATGAAAAATAAATTTTAGAATAAAGCTTATTATATCATAATGAGTTTAATAATATTTAAATTTAAATTTAAATTTAATAATAAATAGATTCTAATTTAAATTTAATAATATTTTTACCATTTTTTAGTTATAAATGTGTACTTGCTATGAAGAATAATTAATCATTCATTATTATTAGTTATTTTATGTTTAAATATATTTTAGGTATTAATTAAAATCTTAACAAATATCTTTAAATGAATTCTACTATTATTTTATTTATCAACTTTATTTATCAAAATACTATATAATTTTGAGACTAAAAATGCATAAAAAATAGAAACAATTAAGATATGTAATTAATCATATAATCAACCTTTTTCTTTCCTAAATTTTATAACAGTATAATTTTTTGTACCTCAAAAATCAAGAAGAATTATGCACGACTTGTAGTCATATATATTATAGTAATATAATGAAGTAATATATTTATTATTTAGGTATGTAATATTGTTTTTATTTTTTCATGCAAATTTTACATTAAATAAATGTATGATTTTATTATATTTATATAAGTATTATATATTATATTTAATAAGTATTTAAAAATGAAAAATTTTATTTATTTTGATATTTTTCAAATTATTATTTATTTATATTACTCTTTGTAAAAAGGTTCATTAATTTTTATACACAAATTTTTTTCAATCTATATATCATATTTCAATCATATATCATATCAAATCTATATAATCAATATAAAATTTTTATTGATTATATAGATAATTATAGTATAATTATTTAAAATAAGTATAATTATATGAAACTAATTATTATATTAATTATAGTATTTAATATTATTATAGTTTTAATTATAATAAATTTTATAAATAGTTAAATTCAAATAAAGTCTTTTAAAAGTTTTTCAATATATATTTGAACAAAAAAATTATTTTTATGTTTATACCGTTTCATTATATTTTATTCGTAAAAATTTTTACTATGATAAATAATGAATGGTTGTTAATACGCAATATATTCATACTATATATATTTATAAAATATGGTATACCAATTTTCAATTCTAATTTAGTATTCTATATCCTATGTACTATATTCTATATTCTACATTCTACATTCTACATTCTACATTCTACATTCTACATTCTACATTCTACATTCTACATTCTACATTCTGCATTCTACTTTCTACATTCTACATTCTACATTCTACATTCTACATTCTACATTCTACATTCTACATTCTACATTCTACATTCTATAATCTATATTATTACGCATATTACATATAGGAAATATTATTTTATACGCGAATTATTATCAGTTTCACTAAATAACTATTAATTTTGGTATATTCAAAAATATTTGGAACTTTGAAGTAAATGCGAGATTATGAAATTGAAGAATTTCTATTATATTTTTTATTTAAATGGTATTATTTAATTTTCATGCTTTTGTTTGTATGGAAGTTGTATCTGCAACTTCGATGTGTACTCTAGGTACTGTACTACTTTCACTTGATTACATAACTTAAGTAAGCGCGTAAATGAGTAGACTCAATCTGGATAATAAGAGAAAAACGATCGTATGACTCCTCGCGAAATTGTTCATTGGTTCTCATACAATAAATTATAGAATTCATGACTGATAAGGAATTTTTAAAATGTGGATTTTTTAAAATAGGTATAAAATTTGTTTAAATTTTATTCAATTATTTTCCTCTTCTTTAAATCAAATACAAAATGTATTTTATTGATTAATACTACTTTATTTTCTTATAAAAACATAAGTAAGAAACATTTATTTACTTATTTTCAGGTTTAACCTATTAAAAAATTTAAATTGACTGTTTTTAAAAATTCATTTAAAACATAAGACAATAATTTATTGTAATTCTCTTTATTTAATATTATAATTTTGAGTTTAATAATAAAAAGTATTATTTGTTTTTAATTAATTTTAAAACTAAATTTTATTCGAAATTAAAGGTAATACATTTTAATAATTATTCTTAATCTTAAAAATTAAGTATTAATTATTTTAAAAAATTTTAGATCTTACAACGAATGTAAAACAAATAATGTTATAAGACACTATGTAAAGTATTATTGTCCGTTTAAATTCATTGTAATGTTCTTATAGTCATAATGACATTATAAATTAAATATATTACTATCAAACACATTGATCTAAATATTAAGTAATGAAAGTATTATACTAGTTGGTCCTTATTGTTATATTATTCTTTTTTAATAGGTCTCGATGATTTAACGAAGATATATGCTTATATTTGATAATTTAATAAATTGACATGATAAATATTTTAACAGATTTTATATCTATAATATAGAATTTTATCTTTTAACTATCATTCCATTCTTATTACTAACAAAGAAAGAAAAGATTTATAATCTTAAATATAAATATTCAGTCATTGTTAAAAATACTATATAAAAAAAGAAATAAATATATACTTTATTACAAAATTTTCGATTTACAATATGGATATAAATAAATTCGTTAATTTAAAAAACTTTTGTAACGACAATATAAAATAAAAAAGATTGTTGAAAAAAATAAAAGTAAGAGAATGATATTATTTATTACAATAAATATTCTAAATTTTTATATTTTTAAATATTTTAAAATTTAAATAAGGAATTTAAATAATTTAAGAAAACTATTTATTTAATAAAAAATATTTACTTAAAGCTTCAATTATTCAATTAACCATTAATAAATTATCTAAATATAAAAATTAAATAGCTACATATTTTAAATACAGTACATTGGTTATAATTTTAGTTTAATTATTATATTTTAAGGACGTTGATTAAAAAATGATGTAAGTAAAGTTTAATATATAAAACACTTAAGTAAATGAATAATTATGAAATTAATTACAATTATTCATGTAAATTAATTAAGGATTAAAAAAATATCTTTGTAAAGATTTGTTTATCAATATAAATTATATGAATAAATTTCAATTACATTTACATTATTATTTATAACTAATATAAATTATTTATTCATAATTAAATTCGATATACATTTTCGTATAAAATACATTTTATTTGAAAGATTTTGTCTATTTATTAATATAAGAATAATTACCAACTGTATTTGTAAAAAACAGTAAAATTTGTATTAATATTATAAAAGTATTACAGATTAATAATAACGGCAAAAGTGTGATCTATATCTACTTATCCTTGATAGGAACAACATCAGGACTACGTATGATCATCTGATCAAAGAAATGGTATAATTTTAAATCTTTTGAAACGATGATTTTGATAATATGCATTTGTGTGTTAATTTTTCTATGTATAATATAGGTCAAAGATAGATGAATTATTGAATTAAGTAAAAATAATTTAAACCAATTAATTTAATATAATAATCAATAATAGTAAATTAAACTAATCCAAATTAATAATGAAAAAATATCATGCCATTACTTTTTAAAATATTGTTTGTTACATATTCGTTTCCTTTATAATATTGTAATAATTGGTTTTTATATTATTTTACATAGTTTTGTTAGTTTTTACATAGTTATTTATTTTATAAGACAAATATTGCAAATACAATATTACAAAAATAAAGTAATCAAATTAATTTGGATAACTATAATAAATATAATATTTAGGTAAAGTGAATTAATTCATAAATGTCAATTATTATTTATAAAAATATTCAAAATTTGGAATATATCATTTTAATACTAAAACAATGAATATTTATGAAAGAAATTGTTTTTCACAGAATTTTTAATGATAACTTATTATATTAAATTTATAGAACATATATATAATATATCTGCTAAATTCCAGAATACCAATAAAATTTTGATGGATTGACGTAATTTGTAAAGTTATAATAATATAGAATTCATGAATATATCTTTAGATATATAGTACCTAAAAAGTTGGACACACAATCCAAGGGCTAAAAGTTTGTCTAACTATTATTAGGAAGATGCCCTCGATACTAGCATCTATATACGTCTGCACGTATGCACGTCTTACTTCTACAGTAAAATAAATAACTGCTACTGGGTTCTGTTGTTTATTTCGACAAGAGCATTCGTGATGCATCAAATTGGAAGAATTTTTAAAAAAAAATTAATACATAAATACAATAATAAATTTAAAAAAATATTATAAAAACAATATAATAAACAAAATTTTCATCATTTATAAATATATTTTGAGTTTCATTTATTGTATTTGTCATTTATTATGTTGATCCTATATACAAATACTTTTTATTTTAAAAATAAGGTCAATGGAGATCATTTATTTACATTCCAAAATATATTCATTTATTTTAAGCATTTAAGTATAAGAATTTTACTATAGCTAGTATAATTATACTAACTATTACATAATTTTTAAATAAAAACGTGTAATGAATAAAATACAAATTATTATATAATACGATAATTATTGATTCATTTTGTTATTTTGCGTAACTAATATGTAAAATATAAAAAATTATAATTATTTGAAAACTCTTCTTCGTCTTCTTCTTATTCTTCTTCTTCTTATTATTATTGTTAAAAATTATATTTACTAATTAATAAATAGTATAAGTCATGAGTTTGATCAAACTGCGGATTTATGAAATAATTCAATTGTAAAAAAATAAAACTGTTCTACAAAATCATGTACATTTAAAAATCCATTACCGAGAATTAATATTTTTTGATAATATTAATATATTTAAGACTTAAAAAGGATGTAATCTATGAGGTACTATGAAAATTAATTTTCTATTTGTTTGTATTTTATAATTTTATACATAATTTTATAGACAAACTTATACATCGATAATGAGTTATTATGCTTGAATAATGTATTTAGTAAATAAAAGACCCTTTCATGTTACTGTAAATTTTCTACTTCGATTATCTTATTGATAAGAATTAATCTCCTATAAAAAATAGATATTTTTCTAAAGAAAATGAAGATTTAAAGATGACAATGTTTCTAGAAAGTTATATCTAAAATAAGAAAAGAAAAAGAAAAGCAAAATATGTGATCAATAATATATATCAAATAACAAACAAAATGCTTTTGTTAATAAATATATGCAAAAAAAATGAATTTAAATACCGAAAATAATATTTGTGCTCAACTTGACAAATATAAGTAAAAAATATATATTCTTTATTATTCATACCGTAATTAACAACTATTTCTTTATAGCAATATTCGAAAGATTTAGATTAATTGAAACATTGAAAATTAATTAAAACATCTTAAGTACTATTGTGTAGGTAATAATTATTCTAAATTTATCGTTATAAAATACAAATAATAAAATCGTAACATTTTAAAAATAATATAATTAGTAATTTTATTATGCGTATATAAATAATAAATTAAATATGGGTACTAAATATATATTTAAACTAAATATATTTAAAAAATTATTAAATTAATATTTAAATGAAAATTTTAAATGGTATTTAAAGAATAACGAATTTATCGATTGAGTTGAAAAAAATTATAAAAAATTTTTCTTTAGAATTAACAAATATCTTTTTATAAAATAATATGTAGTACATACAGTTAACTTATTTAAAAATTTGTTACTAATTATAATAAGTAATATAATATCATATAACATATATATTTCTATAGCGTATAAAGAGAAATTTTTAATATTATCTTAACTGAAAATTTTTAAGATTAAACCACAATAAATACTATTAAATTAAATACTATAACATAATTAATATTTACAGAGAGTATTCAATTTGAAACTACTTTTAATTGGTTTTCTTCTAAATTTAGTATTAAATTAAAAAATTTTTATGATTAATTCTACATGTTTTACATGTTTTGCATTCACAAAATATTTCATTTATAATTAAATACATTGCATATTTTGTATATTGCTTTATATGCTAATATTAATTCTAATCTTTGGTATAAGAATGAAGATACTTTTTATATGAATATTGAAAAAATATCTCAGATTATAATTTATGCTATATCAAATAATTTTCTTTTTTTAGAAAATTTATAAAACGCTTGTTTTTTTTAATTTCTTTGTTATTAAGAAAATGATATTCCACGCAATTCTACACAATAATGAATAACATAAAAATTAAATATATAAAGTAAAATTTATATTTTGACCTTCATATTAGATTTATCTATACTTCTCTTTTAATTGTAATAGACATTAACAAAAAGAAGTTAAGAAAAAATAATTTAAGTATTAATAATTACAAAAGTCAGTTTTTATTAGATCGTTTAAAATAAAGATACATTAAAAAGTAAAAATTATAGAAAACCTACAATCTCAAGGATATTGCAGTTAATTATAAACAAATTAGTTATAAAAAGCATTGATACCTAGTACTTTATATTTGTATAATACTGCAACAATAATAGTTATTTTTATGATTAGAACATTTTTCATTGCAATTTTCCTTAGGTGAATATAAAATATTTAAATAAATATTATATTTGCTGGTATAAAAATTATATAATTATATTTTTCACTTAATAATAGAAAATTGTACCAAAGAGATTGTCAATTTATTAAACGTGATAGTAGAAATTTTTTAAGAAAATAAGCGTAATGTTTAGTTATAAAGTTTACATGTATATTTTATTTCAATAATCTGATAAAATGTTTTCTATGGTTAAATGCTATTTTAACGTCATTGTCATAATGACACTATAAAAGATGGCACAGTTTCCCTAACAAGCTGAAAAATATCCTTAGATAACTTATTAAAATATGGAGAATTAGATAAAAATAAAATAGCCTAAACTAAAAATCAATTTAACGGTATTTTTGTAAATAAAATTGGTAAGGAATTTTTAAATATGTTAATATAAAAAATTAAACTCTTATATATACTTATTATAATTAAATAATTAAATTCAATTAGAAATATAATATATGCTTTAAAATTTATAAAAAAACCTTTCTTTTATTAAGACATAGAACAAATATAAAAGTATGATTGGTAAATATATAATTTCAAAATTTTTAATGCATAATATTAAAAATAAAATATTCAATGAAGAAGCTGTAAAATCAATATTAATTTTTACTTTAAATTTCATTTTTGTATATTAAAAATATACCGTAATAGTTCTTGAATAATAAAAACCTGTTTTTCTAAATGATGTGGGAAAAATGCTTTTTCCCATATGGCTTCCTGTATTTAAATAAAAATTGAGATAGGAAGAAAATATATGAAAAAAAACGAGAGAGAGAGAGAGAGAGAGAGAGAGAGAGAGAGAGAGAGAGAGAGAGAGAGTGACAGAGAATAGTTTGACTTCGGCTGAGTTCGAATGAATTCGTACATTGGCTGACTAGTCCGGCTTTCTCAAGAACACCTTGGCATACTTATGGATCTCGACGACGAGAGAGCACGAGCAACCTTAGTCTGTCAGTACAATGAATTCTAAACCTTTTGCATAAATTTGATGGAAGAGATATATAATAATGAATAAAATGGTTAAATCAGGTAGGATAGGATGAATTACATGCAAAGAGAATCCTTTCAAAGTGATATCAATAGTTATGAGAATCATATTTATTTATTTCAATAGTATGTACTTCAACGTATAATTATTCGCTTTCATTTTTTAAATCGTATATTATGTTTCTTTTATTTTTTAACTCACACTAATTTTATTTCACATGTATTATACAGAAACACTTTACTGATTTGTTTCTTAATTAATTAACAATAAGAATTGGGTTAATTTTTTAATTTTAAATTATTAAAAATGTATTGAGTTCATGAAATTATACAATCAAATCTTAATCTTTTGAATATTTCGAAGATAAATATTAAGTAAATAAATCATAATATCAAAACATTTTTTATTTTTATTATCAGCTTTCATAGTTATGTAATAAAGATATTACATGTTAACTAATGTATAAATTCTATATTTGAATAAAAAGATGAATTGTATCATCTAATCAAATATTTGTACATAAATATAGCATCGCATATTTTCAAAATTAAACTTTTTTTTATACATAATTCAAAATATAAATTTTTATATTAGAATATTTCTAATGAAGCCTATGCAGTTATCACTATTAATTTTTTATCATATCATAATTTTATCATTAATTTTATCATAATAATCATTTATATCTTTTTATAAATGAATAAATAAAGAAATTTGAATTTAATAAAGTCGATTCGTAATTTAATATATACCTCAGAATATATTTATTATTTGTATATAGAGTTTTTATTATACAAATTTGACTAAAAAATTCTAAATTATATTTAAAATTATATAAGTTTATAAGAAAAATATTCTTATTTTAATTTGAGCTATTGTTTTTAAAAGTTGTACTACTATTATCTATGAGATTCAAAATTCTATCTTTTTATAACAAAAAAAAATAGTATTAAGTTAAACAAAAATTATTGCATATATACAATTTAATATTTACAATAAAAAGTTTATTTTATATATTACTGAATTTCGTTTTTAAAATATATACTTGTTAAATTTATGATTTTCAATTAGTATTCGAATGAATATACTTTATTAGTTGTTTTAAATATGTGATTCTACATATTATGATTCATTAAGTCTTTTGTTTAAATGTAGTAAACCAGTATTTAATGCATACTTCTTCTTTATGCTTTATTTCTCTTGTTCTTACATTCTACATTTTTAATATAATTCTCTCTCTCTCTCAATTTTTAATTCTGTGCTTACTTTACAGAACTTGCGTGAATATTATTGTACATACTTTTATGTAGTTTTTGTAAAGAATTTATAAAAACTATAAATAGCAAGATATTTTAATATGATAATAATTGCAAATTTGTAAAATAGTATTATTTTAAAACATACTAATAAATTATAATACAAAATAAATGAACGTTATTTTCATTTCTATATAAAAATAATCTTAAAATTTATAATTTATTAGCTTATTTTTAATGTTGTACACATACATTTTTCTAATTAGATTAATATGTAAAGCAACTTTAGGAATATTTGGATAATTCATTTTTTGCATATACTATATTCTGCTATAGGAATAATACAGTCATAAACAACACAATCGTAAGCAAACTTAAATAATAGCTTAAAATGATGTTAGCTTTGTATATTTAATTTTTATTTAATAATGTGATATCAAGTGAAAAAATATAAAAAAAAATATTTATTCAGTTTATAAGATATTTAAATTGATACGCCCATTGTTATTTAAGTAATGTATATTGTATATTCTTATTTAATATTCATACATATTTTTGTACGTTCTGTAAATTTTTGCATTGTTTTAAAAAATATTTTAGCTTTATTTAATTCTTTAAAACGCTGCATATTTCATAACTATATGGAAAGATAGTCTATGTAATATAATATTTTTCTAATAAAAAATGAATAAATATGAATAAAATAATACATCACATAATAAATATTTCCTTCACATATGTTTTATTGAATTGAAGTATCATATATTCACGTGGTAAAATGTGTATAAATTAAAAATAAATATATGTAACATCTGTTATACAGTAAATAATAAATAACATTCAAAGATATTTTTTTTTTATCATTAATAAATATTAAATATAGTATGGTATAAGACGATGTATTCATTTATTAGTTATTGAATTTTAAATAGTCATAATTATTGTATTATGTTCATTAATATGAAGTTAAAGAAATTAAAATAATAAAAAATTTTTAAAACAAAATTTTATAGAAAGCTATTATTATAATAAATTATGAAATAATAAAATTGTTTCTCGCGGTAATTAAATTTAATTGTTAAACCAGCACAATTCTTTAGTTTATTAATAATTTCATAATTTTGGTTAAGTTTTGATTATCTGAATGGAAATTCAAAATTATAATATACTATCAACATATATATAGTCTTCTTTTATTATTCATTCTACTTAAAATTTAATATAGAAGAATAGAATAAAATTTATTTTCGAAAAGAATTAAAATTTTTGAATTTTAGAAAATTCTAATTTTAGATTTATGACAATTATTTATGATTTAAATATGACCATATATTATTTACATAATAATCGATGTGCTTGAAATATTAAGTTGTACTATTTAACACTTAAAAACGAATACTGAAACTGAGTAATGTTGAATAATACTGTAGATTGCGATAAATGCAGAATAACAATGAATCATTTTCCGTAAACGGTATTTGCAAAACAAATAATTAGTCAAAAAGAATATTGTTACTATCAATTGTGAAGAATCGGGTTATGAATATTTTTATTGTACTAGCATCAAATAAACATGGATTAATGAGTGCTTAACTTTATAACGTAATTAAATCTACGATTGTAATTTATATATAGAATCTAAATTAACTCAAGTACAGTTTTTAAAAACATTTCCATTAAATTAATGAAAACGATATTAACTTACTAAACTAAGCAGGTTACGTTTGACAAAAAATTTGAATCTAAAATGTTCTATTTTTACAGTTCTATAAAAAATTATAATCATTTTTAATCGTGAATTAAAATTAAATTTAATAATTAGATCCATCATACAACAATTCTCTTCTTGATCAATGTTGAAATCCATAATTTATGGAAGCAGATTTTTTATTAGAAAAAGTTATAAAATTAAATGAACACCAAATATTAAATATTTATTCTGATTTTGAATTTGTTTTTTAGTATTTTCGCCTGCCAATAACGATACCATTAAATAAACATAAATTACATTTTTTCTTGTGATCTTTTTAAAATATAGTATACCTTATACCCAATAAAAATAAAAGTAATAAAAATTGGAATAACAATTTTAATATTTATTTTTAAATATATATGAGGATTATTAATGCTAGAATATAGGTAAAAATAATTAGTATATATTGAAAACTATTATAATAACAAAACTTCTTTTTAATATACAATATTTTAAAATCTATTTAAAAAGCTTAATAAAATATATAAAATGTTCATTAAATATATAAGTTTATATTTTATTATTTTATAAAAATATTTATAATTAGATATAATTATAATGAAGTATAAAGTAAACTTTTGAGTAAAGTACTATTTAAAATAAAGTATGTTTTTAAAAGTTAGAGAATTTTATTAGAGAATCATATTTTGTTTTGATATCGTTTACTTTTAAATAAATTGTATTGTATTTAACTTAAAAGTAAACTTAATTTCTTAATTACCTGTAAGTATACTTTATATAATGTATAAATATAATAATTTTTATTAGCTTTCATAATTCAAAAAATTTCTTTAGTTCAAGTTCTATGAAATATTATTGTACATTTAATTCTTAATTAATTTTCTTTATTTAATATAAATTAAAAATATAAGTACAATGCATAAGCTTTTCTAAATATATAAATTTAAAAAAAATTGTAAAATACAAATTCTTAATAAAATTAACTTATTAGTATAATAAAATTTGCTTAAGTTCTCATTGAAATCTTCAAAAGTGTATTTGTTTAGATAATATAGAAGATTACAGTTATTGAAGACCAGTTTGATTTTGTAATTACTTATTCATAATAAATATAAAAATCAATATAAATCTATATAGATACGATTTTCATTATCTTACAATCATACATAACTATCATGATATAAGCATATATTATTTTTTTTAATTTTAAACAATTTCTAAATATCTTTTATAAATTCTTCAATCA
Source organism: Ceratosolen fusciceps (assembly GCA_018883505.1). Classification (NCBI taxonomy): domain Eukaryota; kingdom Metazoa; phylum Arthropoda; class Insecta; order Hymenoptera; family Agaonidae; genus Ceratosolen; species Ceratosolen fusciceps. The sequence goes on from RCIC01000043.1 coordinate 879,800, forward strand.
TATAAATTCTTATTTTTAAATAGTTTAAAAGCTTTAAAAATAAATAATGTTTTTGAATAAAATAGTACAGCTTAATTAAAAAAGAGCTATTAAAAATATATGAAATTATTTATATATGAACACTTTATATTATCATTATTTGATAAATCAATTAGTATTAACTTTAGATTAATTTTAAGATTAACTGCTTAAAGATATCAGAATGTCTTTTGTTTTAGCTAAAAATAAGAAAGTATTTTAAATTGTACAGAATGATTACTGCATAAAATAATTTCTTTTCCTTCTAATAATATGAGTATACAGTCTCTAATTTATATTTACGTATATGCAAAATACTATAATAATCAAAAATTAACTCATACAAATAGTATTTTATATAATTTAAATCATAATAGCCTGCATCAATTAAAACCAAAAACATAGAATAATGCAAAAATATAGAATTTGTTATTTAGATATATAAAATTGCATGAGCAGGTAAGCAATGACTTCTAAATATGCATAAACTCTCATCCACTAATTATTGAAAAGTCAATAACCTTGTTCTCTTAATAATACGATGAGTCATTTTTCTAAGGCTACAGAATTCGTTTGTCTGTCTGTTTTTTTTTTTTTATATATATATATCCTTGGAATCATTTTTAATACAAGATATTGCTGACCTGATATAAAAAAATGCATACTATCGGTTTATATGTTCAAACTTTTATTCAATATTATTTATTCAATTATATTTTATTATACTTTCAATACTTTTATTCAATTCTTATTCGATACTATAATTATAGAATAATGTATATAATATTCTTTATTTATATATATATATATATATATATATATATAATTAATAAAAGAAATTTAGTTGACTATATAAATTATTTTTGAAGCGAACAAAAATAAAATACACATATAATTTTAATTAAATTAAAAAAATTATCATAAGCCAAATAAAAATTTTAAGATTCAAGTTTAAAATATATTTATTTTTATTGCATTTAAAATATTTTATTTAACATAAAAATGTAATTTTATATTTATAGTATTTTGTACTGAATATTATACATTATTCGATTGAAAATAATTTCAGAATTTTATTAATTCATTTGATTTTCTACTTTTAGACAATTATTTTTAATATTCTGAACCAAGTGATGTATATAACTTATACATCTATTTCTAAAATTATTATAATATAGATAAATAATACTTAAAAGGTATTCCATTATTTTTATTCTACTATTTTATGTAAAGAACAAGTACTATTCAAAATGTTACCAACGTTTATTAGATAATATAACTTACTATTCATTAAAAATATAATTTATTCCTTATATACTATAAAGTATTAAATAAAATACTAAAATTTAAAAATAAATATTATATTATATATTTATAAATTTAATAATGATTATTTCAATAAGATTAACAGACATGAATTAAATCTTAAAATATTTTTCTTTCTAGCAAAGTTAACAGATATTGCTTTTTTAAAATAAATATTAAAACATTCAAAATTTAAAAAAAATTTTGAGTTACTCAATTAATTGATATTTAATGTATCGTATTAACTCTGAAAAATATAATTGTTTTTTTAAAATAACTTTTAAATATTTTTTCGTAAATAAGTTTTTAAAAAAATTACTATTAATTTTTTTATATACACTTATACTATATTTTTTATATACACTTACACTTATAGTGGTAATAAAATGTTATAATAAATAAAAATATCCATATAACTAATTACAATAATAAGTTGCCTAAAAATAAGTAAATTCTTTAAAAATTATTTATTATTAAATTTATGAATAATAACTTTAAAATTTTAATTTTATTTTATAGAAAGTATTATATAATATTCTTATATATTTTCACATATATATTGTATTATAATATTTTATTTTTTATTATAATGTACATATTAATATATTTTATTTATACCAAAGTGTAAAATATAAATTAGAAGATAAATATAATTTAAAATTCGAGCTATGTAAACTTATTGGTAATACATTTTTACTGATATTTAGACGCACCAAAATAAACTTCTGAGATATGGACCAAAAGATACACTCTTCATTACAAAAATAAGTATGGGATACTTATTCTCTCTCTGTCTCTCTCTCTCTCTCTCTATATATATATATATATATATTGACGTTTATAATCTGCTAATTTATTTTTATTTTATCGTTAATAGACTGCTGATTCTTAAATTCTTTAAGGACAAAATTAAGTCTATATTTCGCTTGAAAATGCTGGCTGAACATATTGAGAAGTCAATAACCTCTAAGTGACTTGAAGTCTTCATCGAAAAACTTCCCCTTATTAAGCATCTTATCTAAGAAAAGTTTACAATTTTGTCTATTTTAAGTAATAACTCATTTGTGCGGTTGATATCTGAGATATATTTTTCTGTATGGTTTCAGAATGTGGATTTACATACTAGTAGCTGGAAATTAGTAACGTTTTCACAGAAAATGATTTAACACTTTTTTTCTGTATCTTTCCAATTCTACATTATTATAGAATATACAAGTAATTTATATGTTTAACGTACAAACTTTTCCATTAAAGAAAAAGGAATAATTTGTCAAGTATTCCAGTTTTTATAAGAATATTAATATTAAAAATTATAATACCTGTACTTCAAAAATATAAATTATAATAATTGTACTGACTAATGTTATTACTTTAATTATTATTATTATTAATTAAATGAAATTTGCAATATATATTTATATTTTACCATATACGAATTCATAGAAATACCTGTTTGTACGTCACAATACATGAAAAATAACATTGATAAAAATTAAGAATTAGAATGTAATATAATCTAAAAATAATCTTACAAACTATTTTAATTTTTTATATTTGAATTCTTATTGTTTCATAATTCCTATATATATATATATATATATATATATAAATATAGAATAATTTTCATAATACCTAGAATTAAAAAATATTGTTGAATAACAAAATTGATTTTATTATTTAATAAAATAAATAAATAATTATTGAATTAAGATTTATTTGAAAGTTTTGTCCTGGAAGAATATTCAATGAATACACACACACACACATATATATATGATACTATGGTAAATCATTTTGACAATTGAAATATAACAATTGCATAAATAATAAATCGTTTTGAAAAATATTATATTTTTAAATGATATATGCACAATTTATTTATTTTGATTGCTAAATTAAAATTTTAAAAAATTCTTAAATTCAAACAAATTAATTTATCTGAGAAAATATGCAGAATATAAGATTTAATTTATATAAAAAGTGCTTGATAATAATTTTCCAATTTTCTAAAAAAAGTATTCTTATGTATAGGTAATACAATTTACAAAAAATTATTTAAATACTATTTTAGGAACTATATTAAAATATTATATTATATTAGGATAATTATTTTATGCTCTATTTCAATAAAATTTAAAATATACTTTTAAAAAATTGACGTATGTTTTAACTTTTTTTAAAATATTTAATATCATTGATTCAATAAAGTATTAATTTGAAACATTCATTTTTTTAGCATTGTAAAAGAATTAAAATATATAGTAAAAATATAAATTTTTTAAACATAAAAATTATTCTGTATAAAGTATAAAATCTTCATTATAATGCTTACCATGGTATTTGAACTTTGCTTTTTAATTATAAAACAAATATTAATGAATATATTTTATAAAATACATTTATTTGCAGAATTTTTTTTTGTATTTTAAAGAAAAAGATATTTATATTTCAATATTTTTTAGATTTTAATAGTATTTTAAATACAAATTTCTCCAAACATATCACCAATTAAAATGTTATTTTTGAAAAATGTTATCACTTGTGTGAAAAATATAATATATACTTTTCATATAGCATAATATAAAACATTTTATTAAGGATATAAGAAATTGTTCATATGAATAACATTTGCATTACAATGCAATAAAATCTAGAATATAAAATCAATAGTCATCAAACAAATATATATATATATATTGATATAATTGAATCATCAAAGTATAATGTTTTGATAAATGAAATTTAAACTGTTGCTATTATATTATTAAAAGTAAATATATTATTAGTAAATCACTAATAATATGATTAAAATAGCATATAAAGCTTATTATTTTAAATTGTATTTCATTTATATATAAATAAAATTTTTCTTCTGCAATTAAAAATTAAAGAGTTTAAAATTTTTCAACTTATAGTCTATATTATTCATTATTCCTTATCTGCTGACTCATATTATGTCAACTTATAAAAGATAAAGAATTTAGAGAAATCGAATAACTAAAATTTAGGCAATGGTTACTTATTTAAGAATTTCTAGAATCATTAATGATTTTATGGCGAAGTCTAATTTCAATTATTAAATTATTAAACAGTTGTCTTTAATAATTTTCCTATAATAATATATTTGTGTATGTTATATTTTAGTATATTATATATTTGTGTATTATATATTTAGTATATTATATATTATATTTTTGTAATATGTAAATTCTATTTATATTGCACGAAGTATAATGTTTATATTAATTATGCATAATAATTTGAAAATTAATAATATTTAAAAATTTATAAATTTAATATTTATATTTTATAATATATTATAATTATTATATTGATAGAGTTTCTTAATCTTTTTAAAAGAATAATATTCTTTGCAAATTATGAATGCAATATTTATGAATTATTTCCTTATTTTCTAAATTTAGGCATTGCAAAATTTTAAATATTACTAATAATTAATATATCTAAAAATTATTAAAACTACTAAAAATAAATAGTAAAATTATAATTAAATTTCACAATAGACTTTAGGTAACAAAAGGAACATATTATTTACTTAAATTATAATAATATTCACTGTTTTAACTACCGTATAATACATAAAAAAAAGATACTTGATAAGTAGAATGTTTTAATTCTACTTATCACCTTGCATCGAAATAATAAATTTAAAAATTATCTTTTATCTAAAAATGTGGTACCTTTTCTCTTCAAATGAATTTTATTTCAATTTAAAAATTAAAAAATAACAAACTTTCTAGTAATATTAATAACTATACAAAAGATATTAGATAAATAAAAATGTATAATAATTGAATAAAAATGCAGAAACTTGTAAATACAAATTTATTGTGCATATTATCTGCTACCAAAAGTTAGTTAAATGTAGAAATAAATTTATTTTATTGTGAAATTAAATTAAAACTTAAAATCTATTAATTATATTTAATCACTTTTATATTTAATAAGTACATAAAATTTGTAATATTATTAATACTTGATTTATTATTGTTCATTTACAAAAAATGTTTCCCAAATTACTGTAATTAATTTTATTAATTTTGTTTGTTCATAATTTAATATTTATGATAAAAATTATATTATTAATTATCGGTTTTTAGTTACAATTTAGTTTTTATACGTGATATAAAAAATAACAATGAAATTCAAATAACTTCTCTATTATATATTGCTGAAAATTACATCGAAAATATTATGTAAATGTACATTATTTATATTATTTAATTTTCTTTTTGTTCAAATATATTTTCATTGTCAGTTAAGTAAATAACCATGACCTAACATTATAAGATCTAAATGTCTTATCTAGAAGATTTTAGAGAGTTATAAATGTTGGTACATACACTTACTTGTAAGTAGAAAAATGATTATTTCCTTGGCAGTACTGTCATCATCGCAAGCGTTGTTAGGTATATATGTACGCGAAGAATTTTAGTATTGTTATACTTAGAAAGTAACAATTATCCCTTTATAGCTGAGAGTAAAAACTGCTTTTACAGCTAAGACAAATATAGGAAATTTTTACCTGACTTCGAAATTATACTTATAATTATGGAATTTCTATTACAAAAATTTCTATTTGATAGCAATATATATACATAAAATAATATAATATTGATTCAATTGAATCCTAAATCTTTAATTTTATTTTCACGAAACAAAATTTATCTTACGCAATAATTAAACGATTTTCTAATTTTCAACAATTTAATTTTAAAATAAATATATATTGAAAATATTATAATAAAATATAAAATATAAGATAATTAAGTTTTAGTATTTTATTACTTATATACTTTTAGTTATTTTAATATTATTTTATTCTTATTATAGATATTAGCAAAAATTAAAAAAAATTTTCATTATATAAATAAATTTATGTAATGCAAATTATAGGTATATTATACAAATAATGATAATAAAACTACTTCATTTACAAAATCGTTTATCTGAAAGTGAATACCAAAAAATACAATTCTAATCCTGAAAAATAAAAAAAGGAACATGATCTAGGCGAATAGAACTACAAATTTATTATCTATTACCCACAAGATAAAATCTTTTGATTTTATATATAGCATATACGATTTATCAAATTATATAATATGTAGTATTTACAGCTTCATTAATATCACATCATATATTCGTTGTATATTACCTTTTTTTAACATTGTATAGTTCGTGTTTTAATATTACGTTATATTTAACATTATTCTTTTATTTTTATTCAATCGAATTTTGTCGTATAATGAAAAATTTTATGAAGTTTTATAAAATTCCTTTACATATATTACTTTTGTTATGAATATAATGTTTAGATAATATCCAAAAATTTTATACATAAATCACAGATATAAAAGAAATTCAAAAAATTTCTTAATTAGTAATACATTGTAAATTAAATAAAAAATCACAATAACTGTAGATTACTATATACACTTAATTTAATTTTGTGATGTATTTAGTCAATTTAGAATTATTAAAAATTTTATAAAAAAGATCGTTTAGGTTTATTAATAATAAATACAAAATCTTCTAATCATGAAATCTATTTAATAAAAAATAAACTATCTATGTGTAAATTATCATACATTAAATATAGTTCCTTAACTTAAATCCTTATTTTGTTTCCGTTTGCAGTAATACATAATAGAGAGTATTATGAGAGTATTATAATGGAAAAGAATGTTTTTAATTGAAAAATTTTATTATTAATTAATCGTTTTAAGAAAAACAAATATATGTATACTTAAAAAGAATTACAAATAGTTTTATAAGTTATATCTGCACTTTATAGAATAAATTAAAAAACTACTGTAATATAATAATAACATTTCATAGAATTCTAAGTGCACTTATAATTTTTATAATAATTATTTTTATTATTTAAATTGACATTTTAAATAAGAATAAAATGTTTAATACAATACTATTTTTAATACAGTTTTTTAGTTTTAAATAATATTTAAAAATATACGGATGCCTCTAAATACCTTATCCATTTGGAACAATTTTTCGATTGTATAGAATGAAGATGTATTTACTTTAACAAATATAATTTAAAAATATAGGAAATTTTTATTTATTTGTAAAATTGAATGACTTTACTATCCTTAACTACTGATTATTTGTTTCTAAAATAAATAGTAATTGTATAGGATGAACTATATGCAAAGGATTTCAGAAAAATTTTAATTTCAGTATTATTGTATAATAAATTCTGTAAATCACGTTCTAATAAATTTAGAATATATTCTTCGAATTTGATTTTATAAATAGTTTAATACATTGTTAAGGCACCCTTTTAAAAAGTTTATTTATCATAAGTTGTTTATTTCTTCTTATTTGAAAGAATGTTTTCGCAAATAATTTTAGAATGCTACTGAAGTATAGAATTAGTAAGTAATACATTATTTAACAATATAAATTTTTTTGTTGATAAATTTACCGAATTTAAAAAATTTGATATTAATAGTAAATGTCAATATTTACTATCAAAATTTATCAAAATAATATCAAAATTTCTTATTGATAATAATTTTAATTAATACCTGTTTAATTCATCTTATAATATTAATAATAAATATTAATATCATTGTGATTTAATCGGTATGTGAGTTTAACATGATTGGTTTTTTAATTACTGAAACTATAAATATTAATTAAAATATAATTCTCCAAAAATAATATTTAATAAAATTAAAAAAGAGTACAATAAATAATAACCTTCAATTTAATGATATGTAGTAAAGATTAAATTATCTTATTATTATTTTATGATTTTATATGAAATCTCTCTTTTCTATGATTTCATCATTTATCATTTTGCTTCATTTATTTTATAAAAAATTATTAGAATTATATAAAAATTTATAAAATTTTTATAAGAGTTATTGTATTAATGAAGTTGATTATTATTTATTACTATACATTGCTCTTATGGTGTGTAATTTTGAAATTATAAATAGAATCACAGTTTTTTGTTTTCAAGACACGTAATAAAACTTGAACATTGATAAAACTTGTTTATAACGTTTTGATGAGCATACAAAAAAAATTTTTTTATATCATATTATAGTTCAGGTCCTATACATTTATTCTTTTTCAATTTTCTTAGTATAGCTGCTACTTATATCGAATTATTGTATTAAGCTATTCAACAATTCTCATCCGCGATCAAAGCGTAGTTTGCTTTCTTGCAACGCAGTGACCTGATTCCTTGTTCTGCAATACTAGCAAGAGTATTTCTTATGCGAACAGACGCCAGGACACGTCAGAAGAGAGAGGGACTGAACATCGAGCGAGATATAAGAGGGACACGTAATACCACCGTCGCGGTAATAGCTGACGCGTAATATTATGCCGCTGCTGTAATGCCATTCATTTGCAAGTTTAATAGAGAGAAGGCGCGTTAGAGAGTCAAGAAAACGACCAGGGTGCAGCAGAGCGATGACATCGTATTCATAAACGCTCTGAAGTTACCCATAAGAAGACTTTCTTAATTCTTTGTAAATACAATATTTGTTATATTATTTTAAAACTTTTTCGTCTAAATTCTGCTTGCATAATACGTTTTCAGCGAGAAAATATGACAATTTTTTAAACACATGAAATATCAGACACAATACAAAATCTTAATGTGAATCGATTAATTAATCAAGAAAGATTTAATTTTCATAAATATTTTTCAAATACCTTATTTTCCTTTATCAATGAAACTGCAGATGTATCTTATATTAAAATAATTAACTATGTGATACAATAACATGAGTTATTTATAAATTATAAGAATAAAAATTTATGAATTTGTAATTTTGTTTAAATTTGTAATTGTCGAAAAATAGTAATAAAATATAAATATATTATAGAACTTATTAAAATGTAAGTGCAATATATTTCATATAAAACGTAAAGAAATCCGTTAAAGAAATTATTTATTTGTATTGAAAAATAGGAATGCGAATAACTCTTAGAAAAATAAAAATTATTTAACATCTTTTTTTCCGTTGCGCATAAGTTACGTTACACCTTTAAAAAACTTTATTACAACGAATAATAAATTGTAATTATCATTTATTATTAAATATCATTAATTTCATAAAAAATTCTTATAAAAATTATTATCTATATTTATCTATGGTTTCATTCATTTATATAATTTCAATGTTTAAAAATAAATTGCTACATATTATAAAATAAAAATGAGATTGAATTTCTAAAATTCATACTTATATGATGCTTTATTGTACATTGTCGAATAAAAAAACTGATGGTATTTATTATCATATAAAATACAAATTTAAAAAAATTTAGACACTAATAAATTAAAAAGCAAATTAAAAATAATAAAAATAAGGTACAAGACTAATACAGACATATATTTTTGGCCAAAAATATATATACTTTTATTTTTTGTTCATAAAATATAAATTAAAATTTTTTATTTTAATCTTAAAAAAAATCAAAAACAATCGTTTGATATTTATAATTATAATATTATTTGACAATAATAAATTAATAAAATTATGAAACATATATTTTTTTCATTTTCAATTTTTAAATGGTAAAATTTGAATGATTTATGTAAGTATTAAATTCATTTATTGATATAATAAGATTAATCAAGTTGTTATTTAAAAAATGTATATTTCATCAAGAATTACAAATATCTTTAATTTTATCTAAAATTTTTCGAACAACTAAATTAAAATTAATGAAATTGAAATAAGAAAAGTAGAGTTTAAGATAATTTTTTTAAATAAAATTATTATTTAATTTGTAATAAAAATATTATAATCCAATCTATTAAATACTTTGATACAAAGTATAAAAATATTACTATTACTTCTACAAAAACTATTAAGCTGAGTTTTTATACAGATAATAATATTTTTAAATAAAGTTGAACTTAATATAACGAAATTATACTATTAAGAAAAGGTCGAATTCTTATTGATGAATCATTTTCTCAAATTTTTATTTATATAATAAATTATTCATTTCCACTCAAATAAAAACATAACAGTATTTTTCATTCGTTTTTCACAGTTCTAGGTTCTTCAATTAAGAATATACTTTTAATTATTTATATATATATTCATGTAAGGTCGCATATTTAATCAAATAATTACGTAAAATTTAAAAAAATAAAATTACACAATATTAATCAATAAAAATATTTCATACATTTAAAATAAAAATTGTGTTTGTCTATTTAATTTCTTATTTTTTATTCTTGTATATTTATGTATAATTCAAAATTCTTCAAAATTCATATTTATTTTTTAGTGAAAAATATACATAATAAATAAAAAAAAGTATAATAAGAAGTCATAAGTTTTTTTTTGACTATTTTCGATTTGAATTATTTAAAAAACTCTGTATAATTATTGTAATATATATTATTAATTATATAATTTTAATAAAGTAATTTTAATGTAACAACTTTAACATTTTAATGAAACACTACAAAATTAATTTAGTTTTTCAACAGAATCGAAATTCTAATTTTTTTTATTGTTTATTATAAATAAATGTAGTATCATCGTTTTTAAACAGTATATAATAAGATATTAGAATTCAGATTATATTTATTTAAATTTTGTTTTTTTCTAATATATTTATGGTATGAAGAAAGATGGAGATAAAAGTATTAAATTATAAAATTAATATATAATCCTAAAAAATTGATTTCACTTATTCTACATTTATTTTTCTTAATTAAAATTAATTAATTTATAAAATAATATCATTAATAATAACAAATTTTAGTATATTAAATATTATTAAAATATTTCTTTATTAATTACATAAAATAATCTTATCTCAGGATATACTTAGATGTATTCAATTTTATAATTTAAAATATTTAAATTCATTAACGTAAATAATGTTTACAATTATTTTGAATTCACCTGTTTTTATTTATAATGAATACAGAATAAAAAACTACTTATATTTCATATTAAATAGAATAATAAAGCAAATTAAAGAAATGCTTATTTATTCAATTCAATAATGTTATATAGTTATAGTTCAGGTAAAATTTACCATATCTTACAATTTCAAATAAACGCATTAATAAATGAGACAATTTAAATGAACTCTGTTTAATTCAATGCAATATATATTTGTAATAGTATAACAATCTTTTAATAAGTCTTAAAAATTATTAATTATTTAATAAATTTTAATAGTAAAATTATTAATATTGTATGTTACGTAAAATAAAAATATTTTATAAATAAAAATTTATATCAATTATCAAAGTTAGGTTTTTAGTAACTAGTATAATAACAATTAATTCTTTTACTTTGAATAAAAATCAATAACATATGAAACAATTTTGTAATTTATAATTCACGAGGTGATCTTAAACTTATTGTTTATTAGATCATTAAAAAAATTATACATTTATAACTAGTTTCACAATAAATTTTTTTATTATGAATTAATTTTTGTTTATTCATTAATAATTATTTCTTAATCATATCATTATTAATTTTTTCAATAAAATTATTCCTTTAAAAATACATCGGTTTTTTTTATCACCTAAACTATTTCGCATATTTAATAATTCTAATTTATGCTTTTATTAAGATATACATATATATATGTATATAAATAAATTTTAATATTTTAAAATTGTTATATAAAAATATTTGAAATTATTAATTTTATATTCAAAAGGTATAAAAATAATAAATATGAATTTCAAAGGATCGAACGATTAAAATTACTGTATTAATAAAATTATACATATTGATGCTACAATAATATTTAAAAACATAATTCTGACATCAGATATTACTTTAAAATTTTAAATTTCATTTGTTTTTATCATTAAAATTTATTTATTATATATAGAGAATAAGTTTCACTTTTTAAGTATATATCTAATAAGAATATAATTAAATTAAAGTTATTTAGAATTATTCTTTAATTTTATAATGAAAAGACGAATATTAAAAATACAATTACGGTTGATTTTATTAATAATTATTCGGCAAACATTCAACTTTCTTATTTTTACTAAAAAAAACCTTCCACACTTCTATATATATATATATATCTATATATATATATATATATTATCTTATCTTATTCTTCTAAATGAGCTTCCTATACTTTTGATAATGCAAATAATTTTTATACTAAAAATAAAAACAATACTTGTAATCTTAAAATGTTATTTTTTATATAAAATATTGAGCACTTTAAAAAATATTATATTTTAAAAATGAGTATTATACATATTTTCGATTTGGTGGTCTTTCTGTTTCCCTATTTCTTTCGATCTTCGTCTGTCGGCCTGTCTCTCACTCTGTCTCTCTCTCTCTCTCTCTCTCTCTCTCTCTCTCTCTCTCTCTCTATGTTTATCTTTTCTTGTGCCGTATGTCCCTGGATGTCGAATATAGCATTGGTTGCACGAATGAAATATGGGTCATGTGTTAGAGAGGTGTATAGTGCACTGGCAGCGAAGCCTTTTATAAAAGCAGTATTTTGTTGCATGTATTCTTTTCATGCATATTCAATTGCTTTTACTTGACTAAGAAAGATATCATCCATTTATTATGTATACTCTGATCAAAGATATATAAAAGCAACTTTTTGTTGATTGAAATGAAAAAAGTTGATTTTTCATTTTCATGATAGTTAAAGCTTTGCTGTACACTTATGACATCTAGAAAAATTCATAAAACTTAAAATAGTAGAAACTAATATTGAGTTAAAATTATAATGAGATTTACATATATATTACAAATAGATAAAATTATAATTAATAGTTTTAGAAAGAAGAAGCAGAAAAAATACTCCTTCGTTTAGAACTTCAGATAGGATTGAGAATTATTTGAATATTATTTTCTAAATAGTTAAAAAAATATTTTATACATTAATATACAAATTTTCATTTATAAATGTTTGTTTTCATGTAGTACATTATTCTATTTATAAATTTGTTTATCTTTCAGATTATAATATTTAATTGAATATTAATATTCAACGTGAAATGTTTAATCATAAATGGATTAGTCTAGATAAAAGAAATTTTACTTTGTAAAATTTTTCTTCATCTAATTATTTTAAAATTTTTTGGACACTAGATTCTGAAGTATTCTAATTAAAAATCAAATATAACGATGAATTGAAAATAATATAAGATTTTAATAGTTAGTACATAATATTTACAGTTTTTCTTAATAATCGGGTGAAGTTTTTTTTATATTTTTAATAAAACAATTGTTTAATCGTTTAAAAAAAAATAATATTCCTAAGAGACACAAAACTACTTTAGACTCTACTGTGTACATCGACGTCCGGCGTGAGGACGAAGGAAGATCGAGGATGGAATGAAACATGTGAACTAATTTCGCAGGTAGTGGTATCAGGAGTGAGCAGGGTACTCCGAAGAGGCAGAGTCTGAGATGTGGGTGGCATAGGAGGAACGTGGTTTTTGTCATAGAGACAAGTGCTGGAAAATAGTCCGAAGTGCGGGAAAGAGAAATTATTAACCCGTGGAAAGCAGAAGATGATATGACAAAGACGGAACAAACTGTTAAACGCAAGGAATATATACTAACCATTTAATTTGTAAAATCATATACTTGAGTTAATAGGTTATTATGTCGTATATAGTTAACTATGGACTAGGGGGCGGAACAGATGGACAGAATGGCTTGTCGCAGACCGAAGCCAAAGGGATAAGGAAAATTAGACAAGTAATTAGTGACTCGGATAAATTTTGAAACTGACTGACCAAAATAAAATTAAATACTGCTCCCCAGTAGTGACCAGCTCAGGGAAATCGACACACGGGACACGTGACAACGCGAACATGAGGGCAGTCCGCCCCGGCCCGAGACAGAGGCATGCTAGGTGGACCTGTTCGGGGTGGACAATCGCGAGGCCAAGAATTGTACCAGGCACGGATAGTACGGATGTTTAGTAGATTATCGTTACAACATCAGACAGCAGGATGTATTTTTATACGGAAAATGAAATCATAAATATGGTTTTGTATGCTCATTAGAATTTTAAAAATGTAATTCACTTTAAACATTTTTAATTTAATTCACTTTAATATTTATATCCATTCATATTTAATGTTATTATATAATTATTTTTATCATATTTTATATTATTTTATACAATAATAAATATTTTTAAGAATTTATATAATTAATAAATTCTTTTTATAAATTTTACCTAGCTCGATAAAACTTATATTATTATACTATTATTTTTAAGTATATTCTGTTAATTTTAATGAATTTATATAAATCTAAAAATTTATATTACATAATCATTAGTTTTAACATTAATTAACTTATTTTAACAAATAATATTATATTATATTTATTTATTTTAATAGTAGTATTAAAAATATTAAATTATATATTATAATGCAATTAAAAAATATTTTAAAAGAGCTCTTTAAATTTTAAGTAATAAAAATATTGAAAATCTATCCCGACTATTTTTAGCCATTAAAAATAAAAAAACAGTG